>CAIGRF010261024.1:72247-84883 GCA_903798235.1 Fraxinus ornus
GGCCTCTTTCTGGGATTTTATGAAATAGAGTTCACTTAAAGATTGGAATACAAATTTTTATTACTCTTTTTCTTGTTCATACATTTTGAAAAGCCAAAATTGAGTTGGTGACGTGTCAAAGACTCAAAATTAGTTGCATTATTTGATTAAACATTTCGAGACCAAGGCATTTAAACATTTGAGAGAATGGCATGGGGAGTTAGGGACGTCATAGTCTCTAGTCAATCAAATCATTTTCTTACCAATCTTGGAGAATGTTACAATTACATATGTCATGTGGTATTGAATGAAATTGAATGCCAAAGAGGAAATGAAAAACCATTTAAGCTTTTCTCCATGTGCAAGATGTTAATGCGAAGGCTAAATAGCACAAAACGTCCATATCTTTGGGGTTGATTTCGAAAAACGTAGGACCTTTTATTTCTTGACATTTATACCCTTACCTTTAAGGTTTTATGCGCTGGACGTCCTTCCGTCCACATACCATCCAATTTTCAGTCCATTAAATACAAAAAATAATTTTTTCTACCAATATATAAGGATAAAATAGTCATCACCATTTGAACCTTAAATTTACTACTATCCGTGAAAGACTTGTACATTTCCATGGGCATTCGCCCAACTTCCTCCAACTCCAAGCTCTCCAGGTCCAGCCTCAATATCAAGATGGTTGTGCATGAGCTGTGGAGAGAAAACGAGCTTTTTAACCCTCCAACCTTGTAAACTTTCTTGTCATTCCTGGCCTTCACTAATCGTGGCCGCTTAAAAACGCCAAATATGTTGCTCCACTGCTTTTTCTCCACCCGCACCCACTGCTTCGTTTTCTCCATATCTGTGATTTTCTTCTTAAATATAGCCCACTGTGACCTCCACGACGACCCGGCATCAAACAATGCCACAATAGAATCGGATACGATAACAGGGCTCCGAGGCTTTGATGGTAAATTCGAGGTAAACTTAAGCCAATTACTCGAGACACCACCACAATTCACATCCCCATTTTTAAAGTAATTACTTTCAGAATAATACAAAATGGCAAGCTTTGTAAGAACAAAGACTATACCCGAACCAGCTAAGACAGAGCCGTGGCGAGACCAAGCCTAACCGAGCTGTGGGAGGATTTTAAACTGGCGCGTCAGAGGGTTACAAACCACAAGGGACTTCTGGGAAGAATTCTTCACATGGGCAGTATTATAATTTCGCAAAGGGGTAGAGCAGCCCAGAGATACAGTAGCCTATCTGAGGAAATAATCGGATGGAGAGAAGAAAACGGAAGGAAAGAAAGAGAGAATCTGAGCCACTGCTTCAACGCAGGGTCAAAGGCATGGAGGTTGGGAAAGGGGAAAATGTGGCGATCAGACGTCTTGAGGGCGAGAAGGGAGAGGGAGGTGGATTGGGTGGATAGAAGGTCGCGAAATGATGGTGAGGAGAGGGCTTTGCAGACACACTTGCAGGCGGCGATTTGACGGAGGGGTAGTTGGAAAAAGATCTAGTGGATGGTTTCTTCCGGCGAACGATTGAGAGGAGAGGAGTCCATCGGATCTTTGGTCGGCGACAGTGGACGGAGTATCTGAGGTCTATTGGCTCGTAGATAGAGAAAGCTGTTGACGACCTCAAATCTTGATCCAGACCACAGTTATGCTTATCTGGACCATATACATTTTTAGTTGAACTCTAATTCTATCGTGTTCTGGTTAAGTTATTCTACATTACAGCATGTTTGGGTATTTTAAAGGGTGATGACTATTTTATTCTTGTATATTGGTAGTAGGGTTGGGCGTGGGTCGGTTCGGTTCGGTTCGGTTCTGAAAAGAACCGAACCGACCCAAAACTTTCGAGTATTTAATAAATGGAACCGTCGGGTCCAAATATAATTATGGAACCGTTCGGGTTCGGTTCCTTCGGGTTCGGTTCGGTTCGGTTCGGTTCTGTACCTTAATTAAATTTTTTAACATTTACAACAACACTACATAAAAATAAAATATTAAAAGTAGATTAATTCAATTTATACAAACACCAAAAAGTAGATAAAGTCCTTCAAAACATCTCTGATTTATATTAATAGTTCATTTGCTTCAAACAGCCTGCATAAAGAAAATGAAATATAAATTAAAAGTTATAAAAATAAAATATTTTTAAGTATTGATAATTTTTACCGACTATTTGATTTAATCATCAATTGCTTGACTTGTCATAATAAAAAACTCTACAAACATAATTGAAAAGATTGAGGAGCTTCAAAATTGATTAATGAGCTACCGCCGCCGGGCAAACTGATGAATGGATATCGAGATGTAGGTTTTACAAATTACAATTATCAAATGATTTGGTTGGGTTTGTACTTTACTAGTGGGCTTACCAATGACAATACCCAAATGTTGGGCAACTGGGCTAACAAAAAAATAAATTTGGTTGGACTTAGTTGGTTTCTTTAATTAATTTGGTAATTTGTTTATTAAAAAAAATTCGGTTCTTATTCGGTTTTTCGGTTCTCAGTCTAGAACCGAGAACCGACCCAAACCCATCGGTTCTCAATTCGGATACCCGTTCGGGTATTTAACTTATGAAGAACCGCTCGGTTCGGTTCGGGTTCGGTTCGGTTCGGGAGTTTTGCCCAGCCCTAATTGGTAGAAAAAATATTTTTGTATTTAATGGACGGAAAATTGGACGGAAGGACGTCCGGCGCACAAAACCTTAAAGGTAAGGGCATAAATGTCAAAAAATGAAAGGTAGGAACATTTTCCGAAATCAATTCCAAAAGTAGGGACGTTTTGTGCTATTTAGCCTAATGCAAACATAGTATTTAACTTAATGACGCGTTAATTGATATATTAGGTTGAACTAATTAACTGATAAATTATAATACACCAGTTTTTCGTGTATTCATTAAATTTTTTTAAGTATTTCAAGTCTGCATATTTAATAAAATACTGAGTGTGCAGCAACTATTGATATTACACGCACATAATGTTACATAAAACTCTCTTAACGTGTAGAATTTGGCAACATTAAACATAATTACTAATGAAAAAAAAGTTAGAATCTTGTTATAGTACTATCCATTAAACATGAACTTCTGAATTCACGTTTAATTATGTAGACAATAATACATATTGAAAAGCGAAACTAAACTAGAGAGAGAATATAAAAGTGATTGCAAGCATCAAAAGATTTGTTCGTATTCTTGATTGTTATCAACTATATCAGCAATGGTGAGCTTCTCCTTGTTGAGGAAGAGATCTTGAAGATTGCAAGGCCAGACCGAGGCCGAGGGGCCATCCCAAAGAGCTTTAGCAAACTGTTCATGAATCCTTTCAGTCGGATGAAAAGAATCCCACCATACATACTCATTTGCATTTTCGCATAACTCGTATGTGGTTAACTTCTTTGTGCCTCCACATGTGAAAACTCCTCCATAAGGTCCCGTTCCACAGCAAGCATTCACTCCTTCTTTGTAACCTATATATATGTCGAATTCAATAGAGAAAATTATTTTCGTTAGCATAAAATATAATGTATATTCATCTACAAGAGAGAGAGAGAGAGAGAGAGAGAGAGAGAGGATTTATATCCCATCATACCTCTATTACGAGGACCATTTTAGTGAATAGAATGCATTGATTAGTTGCATAAAGTTTCCATCAGTTCAAGGGGGACGATAGGTGATATATAGAATGGTGAAAATTATGTTATACACAATTGCCGATGAAGTTAATATTGTTGGAAGACCTCAATATACAAGTCAAACGTCAAACTAGAAATACATTTATTGTTTCCACTCATCATATGTCCAAAAAAAAAAAAAAAAGGCAATTTGATTTACTTAACCCTAAAAGCTAGTTTACATACCGTAGTTGGAGGGATTGTTCATTCGATCTTGAATCCAATTATAAAAATCTGAGTTGCAGTACTTGAAATCTTTCAACATGTATTCAAGGTTTTTCAGGACAGTCTTGAGGGCATTATTATGTGCCATTGCTAGAGCATTTGCTTGTTCAAAACACCCTCCATCAGCTTTAGGATTCATAGCCCTCAAAACAGGCAAGCACCCCAAAGGTGACAAGCTCAAAAACCCAAATTTCCTCGCGCCTTTTTCGTACAATTCCTAGATATCAAAGACAGCATAATTTTCTGATTGAACTATTTTAGGTTAACTTTCTCCAAGAACAACAAAACACTTTAAAAAATTATCCAAACATATTCAAAAGCAATTTCGTATTCTCAAAAGCACCTTTTGGCTTTTTTAAAAACCCTGCCAAAGGGGCCCATAGTTATTGCAGATAAAAACTCACTTGAATTGCCTTTGTCAAGTTTCCCATGACCATGCCTACATATTCTTCTGGATGGTATAGTTCTTGCATCTTGGGGTTACCAAAATACCCTCCTAAATAATCATTACTTCCCATGCTAATGAAATAAACTGCATTTGATATGAGTTCTTCTGCATTGGCAGTTCCCATTTTGTCCTTTAACAATTTTTGCACTTGTTCAAAGTAGTTTAATTGTGTCTCAAGATCAATGGCCTGTTAATTACTTCAAAATTAAGAACAAGAAATTTATGTACAAGTTTTTAGTATATGATCAGTGATTAAAATTCCTAACCAAACCCTGATTTGTGGTTGAAAGAATTCCAGCTCCTCCAGAGGCAAAGTTAACTCCATGGCCATAATCAGCAGAGGGTTCCAAGTATGGAGGAATTAGTGGCAAGCTTGCAAATTCAGCTGTCAAAAACTTCTTATAGTTAATTTTTGGGGGTAAATTTCATTTGACATCACTGAATCTTCAGCAATATTTCATATTCAGACAACGTTTCCAAGCAAGGAGAAATTTCACCACTCCGTCATCTAATGTGTCACGTAAATTGCTTTTTCGATAGCCATATTGCAAAGTCCGCATAATTGCTCTTAATATGTCAACTTACCATGTTATAAAAGTGCTAAAAAAACACACCTTTTAACCTTTTAGTCTAAAGACATTAATGATATAACCTTCATTTTATTATTTTGATTTCTAGATTGCAAATTAAACATGGAACTAATACAGTAGTGATCTAATTGTGACAGATTAAACATGGAACTAATACTTTTTAGAAGTAAAAAGCAAAAGTACAATGGATATACCAAGGAAGTCTACGATGATGCGACCATTGGAGAAGCGACCAGTCGGATCCTTGAAGAAACCGTTGTGACCATAAGGCTTGTAATTAGCCTGGTTCTCAGGTATGGTTTTGATGTGGTTATTGTTTCCAGGATCAACAGATGAATCTCCAAAGATGAAGAAGGCACTACTGTGTGATATTTCTGCTGAAACAGAAACAATTTTGAACAAAATTAGGCCTGTAAGTAGCAATAGGAAATACCTCGTCATCATGGCTAATTGATTATCCAACTCTTGAACGGATTAGTCCTTTAATATATAACTTGATTTGTATTATTGTGCAACGGCGATTTTACCAATGTATGTTGATTAAACTATGTTGAAACTTAGGTTTTGATGACCTAACTTTGAAATTGTCAGCCATATTTGTTTGAATGTTTGGACATTATAAAAATACTATTAGCATCGTTACATATTTCTGAAAAAATTTAGACTAATTTGGAAAGCAAGAAAAGTCTAAAAGTTATAAGAATTATCTAGAATTTACTAGAGATTCTTGAGAGCAAGCAAAATCAAAATATAAAATAATGAAAATATGAGAAAATTTTAAAATTCGTTAAGAACCAAGTAAGATAAAATAACGAAAAAATAAGAATTTTCTAGAAGCAAGCCACCGACTTTTGTATGCTATAAATAAGGGTTGTCACTTCAACTGTTGTGTGTAAAAGTCTAAAAGCATTATCATTGTAAAAGTCTCATGCCATTGTAAAATTCTATTTTTCAATAAATTAAATTTTCCTCCTTCAATCATCTTGTCTAATTAAAATTACTCCCTATTATTTTTATCCTACAAAATATATTTCACATAAACCACCAAATCTTTCTGATCTAATTTACTTATTTCTTCTGCCAACTATAAAATAATTTCAATGGTCTCCGAGCTTCGTTCGATTGATATTTGGGCGAAATCATATATTATGGCTGACGATTTTCGTTAATCAATTCTTATCCCAACATTTAATGGAAACAACTATGATTTGTGGTTTATTAAAATGAAGACCTACTTTTGTGAACAAAATTTATGGGGTGTCATCAATGATAGGTTTACTAATAGTCTAATACACATGACATTTCCACTCCAACTGCTGCACAAAAGAAGAAACTTAAAGAGAATAAAAAAAAAGATTTTCAGCATTACATGCTCTACAAATAAGCTTGACATACACTTATTTTCCGAAAATTATGGGAGTTAAAATGGCAAAAGAAGTTTGGGGTAAGCTGAAGGAGGAGTTCTACTACAGTGACAAGGTACATACTTGCCGTCTTCAAACTTTAAGAAAGAATTTTGAAAATCTAAAAATGAATGATTCTGAAACCGCAAAAGATTATTATTCAAAAATAGACAACTAAGATCTTATGGAGATAATGTTCCTGAAAAGAAAGTTTTTTGAAAGATTTTAATTACCTGCACAAAAAAAATTATGATCCGATTATTACAGCTTTTGAGGAGTTTAAAGACATAGATAAATTAACAGCTGCATAATTAATGAGTTCACTGAAAGCTCATGAAAAAATAGTAGAAAGCCGTTATGAAATTAACATAGAAAACGTTTTTCAATCTAAAGTTAATATGCGCTTTCAGAAATCTAAGGAAGGTGGGAGAGAATTTAAAGAAAAATCTAAAAATAAAGAAACTCAAGGAAAAGAAATTGATAATAACAGCAAGCATCCTCCATGTAGCGTTTGCAAAAGAAAAAGTCATTTAGACAAGGATTGTTGGTTCAAAGAAAAACCACGGTGCCGTAACTGTAAAAAAATTTGAACATGAAAAAAAAATTGTCATTTTAAACAAAATTATCAAGCTAATTTCTTTGAAGAAAATGATGTAGGAGGAATTCTATTTTATACCTCCAACAAGGATGTATTTGAAGAGAAATTAGATGCGTGATATCTAGACCGTGACAGTAGTAATCGCATGATAAAAGATGAAAGTATTTTCTACAATATTATTAAAATAAATATAAAAATAAAAATTGACAATGAAAATTTCATAGAGGCAATAGACAAAGACACTATTGTCGTTGATACAAAAAATGGCAAGAGATACATCAATGAAGTTCTCTTGATCCCTACATTAGATCAAAATCTACTAGTATAGGTCAAACGATGGAAAAATGATATACTTTACATTTTGAATGGGATTCTTGCACGATCTATGATAGGAAAGATAAATCCCTTGTAATTGCAAAAGTCAAAAAGCGAGATAAAAGAAGTGGAGGAGTCATGGCTATGGCACATGAGGTTTGGACATTTTCATTTCCACAGGTTGAAGATCCATCAGCAAAAGAGCACGATGAGAGATTTACCAATCATCAAGGAGATTAAAGAAGTTTGTGAATGATGTTTGCTTGGGAAACAATACTATCAACCATTTTCGTATGAAAATCTTAGATAGCTAAAGAGTCGTTGGAGCTGATACATACTGATATATGCAGTCCGATGCGTACTCCATCACATGAGCAAAACATGTAATCCATTCTCTTTATAGATGGTTACACTAGAATGACATACATATACTTTTGCATGAGAAATCCCAAGTTTTTGAGTTTTTCAAAAAGTTCAAAAGCTATATCGATAAGCAAAGTGGTCGGAATATCAAGATAATCAAATGCGACAGAGGTAAAGAATATACGTCAAATGAATTCAACAAGTTTTGTGCGATGAAGGAATGTAGCATCAACTCATCGTTGGATACGTATCTGAATAAAATGGCATATCAAAATAAAAAGAATAGAACAGTAATGGAGATAGCTAGAGCTATGTCAATCGAGAGGTTTTCCAAAAACCTCTACGGCAGAAGCAATAAACATTGCAATCTATTTATTAAATCGATGTCCAATCAAAGTGGTGCAAAACAAAACACCAGTTGAAACATGGAGCGGACGAAAAACATTAGCAAAGTATCTAAGAGTTTTCGGCTGCATATACTACACACATATTCCACAAGAAAAAAGAGGTAAGCTCGACAAGAAAATAAGAAGATGAATCTTCCTATGTTATAGCACTCAATCTAAAGGCTATTAAGTCTATAACCTGAGAACAAAGAAGCTAATTATAAGTCAGGACGTTAAGTTTGATGAAGATGCCGCTTACAATTGGGAGACTGGTCAAATAGAAAAAAAAGGCTATCAGTATCCTAACACAACCCAAACAAAGCAACAATCAATCCAAGCCAACACGGGCCAACCCATTTCTAGGTCGAATTTTGCAATTATACGCAAATTCAATTGTGCGTGCATTGATTCGGGGGTCGTNGTCGTCGTTCAACTTGCTTCGCGATTTCGTGCCCACACATGCCTTGCGTCCGGGTGCTGCTGTGGGGTCGCCAGTCGAGTAAGTTGTGACGTTAAGTTTGATGAAGATGCCGCTTACAATTGGGAGACTGGTCAAATAGAAAAAAAAAAAAGCTATCAGCATCCTAACACAACCACAAAATAAAGGGTGACGTTGAGGAGAACAATCAACCAGATTTCCTATAGCAAGCAATGATAGAAAAACCATTTGACTCACCAAAATCTTCGCCAAGAAAAATTCGAAAATTATCAGAAATATATCAAAGCTGTAATTGATAATTGTAGAACTAGAACTCAAAAGCTATTAAGCAGATTTAAGACAACTAGAATGGAGAAAAGTTATGGACGAATAAATCAAAATGATCGAGAAAAATGACATTGGGAAACTTGTAGATCTTTCTCAATATAAAGAAGTATATTGGTTAAATGGGTCTACAAAACAAAGCTTAATGCCAATGGCTCAATCCAAAAGCATAAAGCAAGATAAGTTGCCAAAGGATACTCACAGCAATTTGGTATCGACTACGCTGAAACATTTGCTTCAGTTGTACGTCTCGACACTATAAAGGTGCTAATTTCACTAGTCGGTAGAAGAAGTGGAAGATTTACCAGCTAGACATCAAATTAGCATTTCTTAATGGCTATCTTCAAAAAGAAATTTATGTTGAGCAACATCAAGGGTACGTGGTTCAAGGTAAAGAAGATAAAGTTCTCAAACTAAAGAAGGCATTATATGGATTAAAGTAAGCTCCACGAGCGTGGTACAACAGAATAGACAATTACTTCACTGAGTATGGTCAAGAGGAGCCAAAGTGAACCAACTTTATACATCAAAAATCAAGGTACAAATAGTACACTTATGATATCTGTATATGTTGATGATCTTATCTATACAGTGAACGATGAAAGGATGATTGAGAAATTCAAGAAAGGCACGATGAAAACATTCGAGATGACTGATCTGGGATTGATGCACTACTTTCTTTCTTTGAATCGAGATAACTTAACCTGAAGATGGGATCTTCATTGCTCAAAAGAAGTATACCAGTATTCTTATAAATAAATTCAAGATGTAAGGTTGCAAGACTATAAAAACACCTCTGAATAGCAATAAATCACTCAAAAATAGACAATTAAAAATTTTGAAACTGATTGGAAGTTTACTCTATCTCATAAATATAAGGCCAAACATTGTGTATGCAACCAGCCTACTTTCAAGATTCATGCAGATTCCAAGTCAAGTTTACTATGAAGCTGTAAAGCGGATACTAAGATACCTCCAAAAAACAAAAGACTGTGGAATATGGTATCAGTCTACGCCTTACTCAAGACTACTTGGGTATACTGATAGTAATTAGGCAGGATCAGTGGATGATATGAAAAATACATCATGTTATGCATTCACACTAGGTTTTGGAATATTCTCTTGGGCATCAAAGAAACAACAAACGGTTGCACAATCATCAGCTAAAGCAGAGAATATTGTAGCAGCATTAGCAACGAGCCAAGCTATATGGTTAAAACGCATACTTGAAGGTATGGGAAAGCCACAAGATAAAGTTATAGGGATTTACTGCGATAGCAAGTCTGCAATATCAATGGTCAAGAATCTCATATTTCACAATAGAACCAATCACATTGGCATCAAATATCACTTTATCAAGGAAGTTGAAGCAAACTTAGAGATAGAGCTCTAACATTGCAAGACTGAATAACAATTAGCAGATATATTTATGAAGACGATACCACAAGCAAAATTTGAATTACTATGAGAAATTATTAGAGTTACCAAAATATGCGCCAATGATGAGTATTAGCATTGCTGCATATTTCTTTAGACTAACTTGGGAAAAAAGAAAAGTTTAGGGGTTATAAGAATTATTTAGAATTCATTAGAGATTCTTTGGAAGCAAGCAAAATCAAAATATAAAATAATGAAAATATCAAAAAATTCTAGAATTCCTTAAGGATCAAGTAAGATAAAATAATGAAAAATAAGAATTTCTAAATGCAAGCCACCGACTTCGTGTGCTATAAATAGGGGTTGCCACTTCAATTGTTTTGTGTAGAAGTCTAAAACGATTGCCATTGTAAAAGTTTGCTAACATTATAAAATTCTATTTTTCAATAAATTAAGTTTTTCTCTTTCAATTATCTTGTCCAATTTAAAATTACTCCCTACTATTTTTATCCTACAAAATATATTTCACAAAAATCACCAAACATTTCCAATCTAATTTACTTATTTCTCCTACCAATTATAAAATATCATCAGATACATATATCGCATTACAGCTAACTGAGGTGTCAAATGTGTTAAGAATTAAATTAAAGTATACTTACTCAATTGAACAAAATTGAAGTCTAATTACCTTATCGAAATAGAATGATAATATAGTTATCATGAATGAATTTTTTTGATGGGCATGACAGTGATAGGAATGTAAAATACACATTTTACATCTTTATTTAATGCGCTCATATGATAATTTTATGCCTAAATGCACTTAGCATTTTCATATTTTGGTTTAGGTGGCAATTCGATGGATATGGCGTAATTAGGAAGAAGTTAGGGAAAAATGACCAAAATGAAAGAAAGTTCACGGACTAAAGTGCAAATATTCAAAAGTTGTATCTAACCTCATGATGAAGATTTGAGAGTATTAGAGGCCAATTGGATGAATAAATGAGTCAAATGGATGAAATATAGCCAAAACATTATTACATATCAACTTTCAAGCTGAAAAGTTCTGCATTGATTTTCAGTCCCATATTGAGACCCATTTTGACATAGAAAACGATCGAATTTGAAGATTGTTTCTAAAGTAAAGTTGTAACCCTTTGAGTTAGATTTTTAACGCATCTCGAATCATCTTAATCAGATATCGGTGTTGAAAGATATGAACAAAACACTGAAAGCTGTTCAGCTGTGTACTAGGCGCCCGCCCAGGCGCTCACCCAACCATCAGAATGATTAACAGCAACCATTTTGTTTGCCTGGGCGGCCGCCCCATTTCCTACTGGGTGCCCGCCCAGGCCAAATCAGGGAAAAAATTTTGGTTCCGAATTTAAGTCAACTACATATGGAAACAACTATAAATACATATTTTAAAACCCTAGAACACAACCAGAACGTAGAGAACGCCTCCAAACTCCATTCTTCTCTTAGATTCATGAATTGTAACTAAAATTTTACACTTGATCGAAGGATATTGAAGCCTCAGAATCACATATTGTGATATCTAAATGGTTTTTCTTAATTTAATTCATATTTTTGAGTATTGAATATTCTTCTGTACTTATTTCCATGATTGTTATATTTAATTGCTAAGAGGCCTACTAGTTTATTATTTGTTGCAATCTACCGCTAAGTTAAATATCAAATTTGTAATTGTTTGATTTCTTTAACTTGTGAAGCACTAGGATTTGATGATTTTCTGTGATAGAGGCTATTGAATCTTAAAAAGATTATTTAAATAGATTGAATGCAATCGCTGGTGTTTGTGTTATCTAGTTCATCGATTTCTCTATTGTGTAAAACTGTTATTAAATTGAATCTTGAGCACTGATCTGAGGTTATTTAATAATTAAGGTTAATTAGAACACTGGTTTCCAACTAACTAAAATTAAGGACAAATAGGAAAATTATTCCAACGATGAATATTCAAAATATGAATTGAATTATCCTTGCATTTATGATCAATTGTGGATTTTCGAAAGTGGATATTGACTTGGACCATGGTTAGTCTTTTGATTGTTTTCGTTAATTTAATTTTCATTATTATTACTTGCGTTATTTACAATTCCTTGCATACAAAAACCCCCCTAATCATTCTACGGAGCATAAAATATTGAATTACATTCTCTTCGTGAGATCGATCCTTACTTCCACTACCACATTAGTTTTAAATGTTTAAGGACTATTTTTGAGTGCCTACAACAACATACCAAATTTTGGCACCGTTGTCGGGGAGTGGTGTTAATTTATTTTTGTACTTCTTAGTTGTTTATTTTATTTTTTTGAAAAATAAAAAAAATCATAATTATCTTGGTTTTTAGGTATTTTATTGTTTTTAGTAATTTTAGCATAGAATTTTATTTGTCTTTCTTAATCTAGCTTTTTTTAAAATTTATTTTTCATTTGTTCTGTTTGTTTATGTATGTAATTCGATCTTCTAATCAAAGT
>CAIGRF010261035.1:0-12052 GCA_903798235.1 Fraxinus ornus
AAAATATGGCTCAAACAGGGCATTAATGTCTTAAACATATAATTTAAATTATCATGAGAGAAACTAAAAAAAAAAAAGTTGTACTATGTTTTCATTAACAAATGTTTTGTCCTATTGGGTTTTGTGTCAATGTTTTTAATGAGGTAAATCTTGTAGCATAGTCAAAATAATGATGTTATCTTTTTCCCTCATTTTAATTTTTCGCAAGGTTTTTCTTAGTAAGGATTTTTTGCACGACATATAATCCTTTTCACATGATATTCTATGATTACGATTTCCATACCAACCTTAGAGTACATGGGATCTCAACCATTCTCGCCTATACAATACATCTTCATTTTGTTCTTAAGTAGGCTAGTCATAGATAGAGCCTTATCCTCCCTAACTTCGTTTGCCCTTTAAGTCACACTTCGTCAGTGTTGTGTCCCTAACTTCTCCGTAGGCCGGGCAAAATTCCTTGCCTTATAATGATTACGTTGAGTGCCAACTTAATTGTAGTGACTGAAGCTAAGTGGAAAGGCTGGGCTGGCCGCCAGCAACTTGAATTGTGGTATAGGAAGCCACTGCTGCATTCTTAGTATTTGTATCCCCAGCCTCTTCATTATCTTCAAGCTCTATTACATTGAGCTGATTTCTGGGTCTCGGATTCGTCCGAGAATTCAGACCTCAACTGAGGTGTTGAAGGATTGGGAATGAACCTCAATCCCTCCACCACTTTTAATGTAAGAAACCTCCGACAGTAGTTAGCAAAACGTTGATACTCTTTAGTTAGGTAGAAATTGAATATTTAATGATTCACAACATCCTCGCTAGCATATTGGGCCTCACACCGAGTTGTCTCTACCTCTTCAGTCAAGCCGCTGATTTTGGTGTTCGACCCTTCCAGTTTCCATTTTAGAGAGGCACACTCTTTATTTGAAGCCTACAGGGCATCGGCAACAAGTTTCCGATCTGCATCCGAAGTTTCCACCCTCTTAGTCGTGAAAGCCACTTCACTCTGAGACAAGTGAATTTCCTTCTTCAGAGTTTCAATCTCTGCTACAGCAGAGGTAAGTTTCCCAGACTCTTAAGTTTGTTGCTTCTTGATGGCCTCAAAATCGGACTTGGCCTTCCTAGCTTCCTTTTCGGCCCTAGAAAACTTGTCGGTGAAATCCTTATTTTTCTTTTTAATATTTTTAAAGAGGACTTCAGCCTTTATGGCCACTCCAAAGGTCCTCCCTGTCTAGCTCACCATGGTGGCGAAGAGGTCCATCACGTCGTTGGATTTTACGAAAGTCTGCCACCATTTTGTCTAGTACTTGTGATGGTGGCCATCTGGGTCTCCAAAGGAGTATGGCCAAAGCTTCTGAAGCCGGCTCTTCATTCATCTTTATCAGGGAAAGCTTCACCCTAGGAGGAGCATTTTCGTTGGCAGAGGAGCTTTCCTGGTTCTACCTCTTTTGGCAGGCTCTTATTTCAAAATGCACGGTAGATGAGGGCCTTTTCGAAACCCCCTGGAAATAGCAATAGAAGCTACCATCAGCTTCTTCCCAGCAGGGGCTATGGGTGAAGGTTGGGGGCCTGCTACTGACCTACCTACACCGATGGAGGAGAAATGTATTTTTTCTTCAAGGTCTCCACCACCTTTTCCTTCCCTCTAATCTTTGGCAAATGATGGCCCCCACTTTCAACAACCTCTATGCTAACCCTATCAACTTTGTCCTTGATCTACTTGGCTGTAGAAAAAGAGATTTTGCGCCCTTTCCTCCCAAACTAAGACATAGTAGCCAGGATCGAAGCCATGTCCAAGGAAGGATACTTCTTCCTCTAAAAGTCCTCTGCAAAATAAAAGAGGCATCAACAAAGTATCTTTACAAAATAATAAACAAAATTTTAATTTGTACCTCTTCGGGCCATTAAATCAAATTCTTCGAAAAATCGCCTATGGCATATGAGGCTCTCAAACTCGCATGAAGATTGATGACGATGGTAGAAATCCTCTATTACACCCAACTCAGCTTCTGAAAGGTCAAAGCGATCAATCGAACCTGCAGAATGAAGATGGTCAGAATAGCGCAAATATATAACTAGTGTGCCTACAAAAATTAAAGGTACACTTACGTACTTCTAAGTAGTGGGTGGCAAATGTTAGCTGAGGAACTCTCATCACCCTCATAGGCTTGCCACTTTTTCGAGGCCCAAAACCAGGTCTGCTTCCACTACTTGGTGGAGGAAGTGAGATCTATGACAAAAGGGTTATGGGCTCCCCAAGAACATAACAAATACTATCCCTTGGAATCACCATTCCCCAATACCCTGGGCTAGAAGAAGGTTTGGAAAACACCGAGAGACATATCCTCAATTAGCGCTTCCACATAAAAAAAATCCCCACTAATTGGGCCCATGTATTGGGGACGAACTAGGTAGGTGTTAGCCCGTATGACCTGAGCACAACTCTAAAGAATGAATGAAGGAGCAGACGAAGTCTACCCTTCAGAAGGTATTCACTAATGGCTACATGACTTTGCCTAGGAAAGCAAGCCCTCTCTTCAGATGGGAGAGGGGCTAGAAGTTTGATGGTGTGAGGAATACATTATTTCCCCTTAATTTATACAAGGTTGGCGACAGTGACGTTCAATGGAACCTTAGTAGCCCTCAACTAGCATCATAAACTAAGTGACCCTCCCTAAGGGTTAACATACTCTAGCAGGACCTAATGACCTGGACTAGGTCGACAATGTTTATAATGTTCATGCCCATTTCAGAAGCTACAGAGCTCAAGTCTATGTTCCCCATTCTAGAATTTGAAGAATTTGTGATTTCAAGAAAAAATGAAGAGAAACAAAGGTAAATGAATACTTACGTAATCAAAGAACAAATGGAAAAGATGGTCGAAGTTTGTGAAAGTGGTCGAAAGCAAGTTTCAACAAACTGAAGAATTAGAGAGTTTGGGAGTATAAAAATTCCTTTTGTGAAGTGAAGAATCAAGGAATCAAAAGATTTACCTTTTATAAGTCAAAGTCATTAATCTTAACCATTGGATGTGGATCCGGACTATCCAACCATTCATTTCAGATTATCTGAATCATTCATCACGTCTGCTTCATATTCTACGAT
Organism: Fraxinus ornus; assembly: GCA_903798235.1. Classification (NCBI taxonomy): domain Eukaryota; kingdom Viridiplantae; phylum Streptophyta; class Magnoliopsida; order Lamiales; family Oleaceae; genus Fraxinus; species Fraxinus ornus. The sequence goes on from CAIGRF010261035.1 coordinate 3,097, forward strand.
CCAGATCAGGGAATCAGTATCACGTGCCCCACTACATTTGCCTCCCATAAAACATGCCTGAAGTAGTCATCATTGCTCGTTAAATACATCGACGGTTGCGTGTATATAAAGTTGAACCAATTCTGTTGTCTTTTCTTGAAAACATACAAGACAGAAAATAATTAAGGATGCCTTGCGTTCCTAATGTTTCAAAAAATAGGCCTCCTCAAAATTAATACATTATAGCCTCGACAAATAGCAGAGGTACACTAACTCAGCCTCGACATGAATAGCTTCAACAAGGCTTTAGATATACAAAGTCACTTTTGAGCAAACAGCCTCGGATAAAAGGGCCTCAGCTGGTACTCTCTAACATTTTCCAAACAAATCTGAAACTTTCAAAGTGCATAGCTTCGTACAACACCTTCGTTAAATACTAATAGTTCTAATATGGTGTTGTAAAACTATCCACCCCTAACAAAATTATTTTTATCTTTTCTAACAGAAGTCCATGCATTATATAAATAATCATGCATAGACTTGAAAAACTAGCGTTGCGCCAGCCATCGAGGCTCCTAGTGGAAACCAAGTTGTAGTCTTCGTGGAGACATTGAGTCAAATATGAAAAAGTAAACAAAGACTCAATTGGTCAAATAAAGAAGTCAAAGAAGAAGCTAATCCCCTTTGTTCCAAATATCTTATTTGGCCGAATCCGTCACTGTATCTGAAGCTCCCATTTGACCGAAACCCTCGCTCCATTCGAAGCTCCCTTTGGCTCAAGCTCTTGCTTTCTTTTAGAAGATCTGCAGGCAATCTTTAAAAATGATTTATGTAACGTTTGTAATGATGAATGTAAGGATGGTCAGCCTAGGATATAGGGTGACTAACCCATTGTCAATGTATTAAATTCATAACAGATTGAGTGTTGTGAGCCTTCGGCCTGGGAGATGAGACCACGTGGTTCTTATCCAACGGCTACCACGTTGGCTAGAACCCAAGCAACTCATGTAACATTTATCGATAATGCAACTCTTTATACTCAAAATCACACTCGATCTTCTCTTTTGCTTACTCCATATTTATTTACTTAAGTTTAGATTACTTCTACTTTGGTTGAATTGTTTGTGATTGTTTGTTTTTCATGTAATCATCTTCGATCATATTGCCGGTGCTCGTAAATTTTTGTCTCGCCTTGTAGAGCATCTCTCACGTCTATAAACGCCATCTCTTTTCATTCGAATCTCTGACCAAAATGTGTTGGATTCATTTGCGTGGACGTGAGTGAGCTCTGCATCTGTTATCCACATAACCATTACAGGAAACGAGGTCTATAGTTTCCATTTTTTCAAATGATTAAACGAGCATCCCCTACCCAAAAGGTGCCCCACTTGGGTCTTTCCCGAAACCCCTCAATAACTAAGGTAAACAATGTAGAAAAGTCATCCATGTTTGTATCAGTTTCGAAAGTGCCAAGAGTTTGTTTTCATCAACTATTATGAATTTTGGAAGTTTGATTGGCATCTGGGCTTATCTTACAATATCAAAATAAACTCTTAAGCCCGAATTGTAAAAGAAACTTTTATAAAACTATATGATATAATATTACTTTAATAACTGGAAGGTTCAACGAAGATAAATCAGTGCCACCTAAGGTGAAAAGCTATTGCTCTCAACTTGATACCATAAAGGGGGTACATTCCCTCTTCCCAGATAAGCCGACACTAGGTCGTATGATTGAGGGTCGAAAAGAACATTCATGTGGGATATGACCAGTTCAATTTTCATTAATCACATCTTTTCGATTTCCATTTTTTCAATAAATGTAATCTACCCTAAGAAGAGAAGAAATGCATTCCAATTAGGTTGTCACTCGACGTAATCCTTCCATAATATAGACCAAAGTTGCACTAAAAAATAAATAAAGTCCACATTGTTGTTATAGGATTAGCTGGCTAAATTACCAAATGACGATAATTACATCGAATAGACATATCATATAAACTAGACTATTAGAAAAACTCATAGACATATGCCACCACGTGCAAGACTAGCATGTAATCGCATATGCAGCAAGAGCATTTACTACTCCCGTCTCTTAATATATGGGACACTTTCCAAAGTAAAACTAACTGCATATGGTATTCCTAATATCTTATTTCTTGAATACTGTTATGCCTCGAAACTTATTTTCCCATTTATTTAATTTTAAGTACGATATTTGAGTAGAAAACGTGTTTGAAATTAACACATTTCTGTACCGAAAGTCGAGTTATTTGTGACTTTTTAAATTAAAAAATAAGGAGAGTCGGTGAAAGAGTACCATATTGTTTCGACATCAACCTACGAAAAATTCTTTAATGAAGTAAATCAATTTTGAAATGGTAAATGGTTTGAACTATTCGAAGGTGATGTTAATTTATTCATTTGAGGATTAGCCGTAGGTTAAGTGTGATTCATTTAACATTTGAATTTTCTAACCGCGAAGTAGTTCTATTACAAAACCTAAAAGAGGGCAATCTAACCACCTGCGAAAAATGCATAGAAAAGTATTTTAATAATTGCACAACATCCATTTCGTTGGGAAGTTTGTCTTTAAAAATGAAAGCAAGTAACATTTAACATTCATTTCGTACAGTTCGTACCACTATTATATTTTTTCGAAGTAAATGTTATACTTTGAGTTTAAGTTCTAATGCTTAAATATTTTAACACGAGAAAAAAAAAATACTAAAACAAGATTTTTTGCATATTTGTTGGTAGCGAGAACTTAGGTCGAAGATCTTTTGATCATAGAATTTTAGTTGCATAATTAACTTATTTAGTACATATTTAAATCAACTTCACTATAGTTATATTTGTCTAGTATTCTAACAGACAACATAGATGACGTTTAATTTAACTATATTCAATGTTTAACATTTCTTCTAATAAAATTAATTCATAGTTTAATATGACTAGGGATGGCAATGGGAAAAGACGATCCCACGGAGGTCCTCTGTACTTCTTGTCTCGTGGAGATAAAATATCGTTTTTAATCAGTTTATTTAATTAATTAATTTTCAATATTTTTTGTTTATTTTTAAAATAAGATTTAAGTTAAATCATAAAAATTAAGATAAATTAAAAAGAATGGGCATGAGATCAAGAAATTCAAGCGAGGACCAATAAGTATTAATTTAAAAGTTATCACCTACATTGACAATTTTCTGTGGCTTCGCTCCCGAGGTTTCTTCCACCAACTCCTTTTAAGTATTTTATAACAATGGGGATACGAAAGAAAATGGTTAGATGGGAAAATGGACCACACATTAGCGAAAACTTCCGTAGTATATTTTTGTAAAGTTAATATTGTCAGCAAAATGCTCATCACACGACAAGAAAACAAATGCAAGAAGACAAAAAAAAATAATAATAATAAAAAATGTGTCCCGTTTACTCAATGACACGGTCAACATAGGCTGAAATCAACATACATATACATATATACATACATACATAGGGAAAATGACATTATAGGTCCGATGTTTAAAATTTAGCAATTTTATTTTTAACATTTTATTATGTCCCTGTTTAATAGAAATTAAAATTAAAAGTTTTATTCAAATTAAAACTAACAATTAATTTTAAACACTTATTTATGAGGTCCACAACTTTTTAAAAACACATTTTATCAAGTTTTATAAAAATATGCTAAAAATTTAATTTTAATCTCCACCAAACAAAAACTATATTACCGCCATCAATTGATAAAACAATAACTATCTATTTTAAATCGGTAACAAGGTGCCCTTCCATATCACACAATATTGACTCTTGTGGAGCCTTGAGTAAGAATTGCATATTCTCATATTTACTAACTATTGGGTTAATTATGTTCAGAATCACTAATATCAATTGTTGGGAATTCAAAGATCACGTATCGCTCGATACTACTTGATATGAAACCAATCATCGGATTGAGATGTTGAAGTTATATGATACAATAATGAAGTATTTGATCACAAGCAAAACAATAAAAGAAGACAAGAAATTATGATGTTTTATTGTACCACAAATAATGAAGATGGAGAAATATTACAATAATCCTAAAAACTAACCCCTGTTTGAACCAACTTTTTTGAGAATGAGAATAAAAAATATAGCCGTTATTGGGGCCCACACAAAAGATGGAAATTTGAATTTGAATGTTGATGTGATGGATAACGGTCATATTTTTCATTTTAAGGAGAAAAAATATGGCTCAAACAAGGCCTAGTAATCACTTTTCTCACACTATTTTTACATCATAAAATTGTAGAGAAGAGCCAAGTATATATAAACAATTATGTAGGAAAACGTCCAAATTCTAATAGGTGAATTGCAGTTGAAGTACAATGTCGAAAACGTGTTAAAACGCAAAAAGGGCTGGGCTAGATAACACTGTCGTTCGAGCGATGAACTCGCGACAGGTCCGTCGCTCGAGCGTCAGGCGGGCAACAAGCGAGCGATCAAGTCTCGGGAGAAAACCTTCATGTGTTGCTCGAGCGGTAAGCTAATACAAATTCCAACTTCCAATACGGTTTCCAAATAGAATTTCAACTTGAGTAAGACTCTAATAGTATTCCAATCTGAATTCCTCTTGACGTGCACTTCAATTAGAATTTTTTCAACTACTTCAACGAGAAATTCGGACCACACCCAAATTTTAACAATGTCCCTTTAACACGACTTCCATTGCAACGAACATAGCTCGAAAATTTTCTTCACCTGGAGAAGAAAATCTGTCTGCAAAGAATAAGCTGACTTTTCAATAATAACCACAACTGATTTCTCCAACCAAACACAAAATACTTCATCTTTTCCAATAATCCAACCACTACTCTGTAGAATTATCTCAAATTCTCCAAAAATATAATGATTTTAAAATTCAGCAAACGGGGCTATAAACACCCCAAAACAGATTCAAACTCAAATGTTTTTAAATAAGGATCATTACTAGATTGTACACATTGTACTATGTTGAAACATGTTCAACAAAATCAGCATCAACATATCTATTTTCTACAGGGTCTGTCCCTAATAATAAAATATAATGGCACCGCAGGTGATGGTGGCAAAGCAGCATTATCCATATCTCCTAACTCCACTGAGATATATTCTTCAAATCTGACTATTTACGAGCTCCTAAAGATATTGTACCAAACTGAATGTCCACCACGGTACTAAACCTGTGCTAATTGACTCTCCTAGATTCTGCACGACCCTGCAAGATGTATAATTGAGATCTTTTATGTCCCTACAATTCAACCAGGCACCCTTATAAACCTTCAAATCTCCACCTTAACCAAAGAACTATAACCTTTTGAATCAATGATAGATAATGAGATGAGATTCTTTTTCAAATCTGGAACATATAACCACGACACGTTTGGAAACTGTTTCATATATAGTAAACTAGTCCTTATTAGGGCACATATGAAACACGCTCGCAGAATTCGGAATTCAATCATTCTCTGGTTTAGACTCGATGTCAGAAATGGTTAAGAGATCTTCATCACTTACAATGTTCTCTGTGAGGTCTGCTTCACCTGAATTCTGATTGCTTCCTATATCAACTTGTAACTAAACTTTCTTTATTCTACAATTTGTAGCAATCCTCCTCATGAGCCCATTATTTCATTAGTTATAAATCTAATTATTGAACTTAGACTTCGATATATCCTTTCTAGACACCAGATGCTTCATCTTCTCTTTTGAAAATAAAGCATCATACATCTCCTCTATGGTGAGAGTATCACAACTATACAAGATTGTATCTCTAAATGAAGTAAACGAAGCAGCAAACGAACAAAATATGATCAAGGTCAAATCTTCTTCATCATATTTTACTTCCAAAATTTCCAAATCAGCTATTATCGCCTTAAACACAGCCAGATGATCCTCCTTCTACCATTCGATGAAAGTATAAACGATGCTTGAGATGTAACTTGCTTGTCAGACTTTTCATGCACAATTGCTCTAACTTCAACCATAAAGTACTAGGGGTGTAAGCGGTCCGGTTTTACCAGTTTTTGACAAATTTTCAAACCAAACCGTTTAAACCGGTTTGAGAAAAACTCAAACCTAAACCAAACCATTTTGAACGGTTTGAAAAAAACTCAAACCTAAACCTAACGGTTTGGTCCGGTTTTAAACCGCCGGTTTCGCCGTATATTTTTTTGTCTGTCTACTTTTATGACATTAATTCATTGAATTCAATATATATTTATATCTTACTAGCAATAAATCTAAAACAAACTAAATATATCTACTACAAATTTAAATACCAACTAAATCAAAGTGAAATCACAATAAACTAAAATATAGTTTTTTGTTTGCCATTTTAGGCTAAGACGTTACGATAATGTTACAATACAAGTCTACTAAACTAAATATAAAGCCCAAAAAATATAACAATGTTCAACAAGACCTCGTGATCATCATATCTGAAAAACAAAACTACTGATTAGACAAAAAGAATAACCAACCATAATAATAAATCAATTGTTTATAATATCTAAACATAACAATTACACAAGCTTACCGTTGTATATTGTTACGAATTCAGTTTCTCGCATATACTCAAACACCAATTGTTGTCACACGTGATTCATAGTCTCCATTGTCAAACAAATACATTTGTTATATCATCATAGTATTGGATACTAGATAGATAATAGAATCTTTAAAAATATGGTAATAGAAAATATAAACCACCTGCCACAACTTTTATTGAATCATCAAATGCTTCCACTTCATCTAAGGGCCCGTTTGGTAGAGATTAAAATCGGATTAAAATTGAAAAACTAGCCGTTATTGTTGACTTTTATTAGACGAGTGGAACCTAATAACGGTTATATTTTCAATTTTAATTGGATTTTAATCGGTACCAAACGGGCTCTAAATATTGGCGCAGCACTATAGGTTCATTCTAACCAATTCTTTCCGCATATACAAGCCTCAACCATCTTTACACGTAATAAACTCCTAAAGAAATCAAGTATCCGACCTCCAATTGAGAATGCAGACTCAGAAGCAACGGTAGAAATTTGAATTCTGAAGAGGAAAATGATTTTTGATAAATTATATTAGTCTTAAGATTATTAGATATAAATTATGATTATTTGGTAATAATAATATATATGTAATATAAAATTATAAATTGACAAAAATACACACAAATGACAAAACTATTGAATTTTACATATTTGGATGAATTTTCAAAAAAATTCATTATTTTTAATTTTATATATTTTTCACCGGTCCGGTTTGGTTTTAAACCAAAATTAAAATTCTCAAACCTAAACCAAACCGTTGGTTCAAAACTATTTCGTTGATGGGTCCACGTGGCACCAAACCGACGGTTTCTAAATTGCGGTTTCGGTTCGATTTTTCGGTTTGACGGTTTTTGCTTACAGCCCTAAGTAGCTGCTAAACACTTCTTCAAAACGTTCTGAAGAATGATAGTCGATAGATGAAGATGAAGATGAACGTGAAAAAATACTTTCTTATCCTTCCGTAATTTCTCCACGGTCAAAGTTGCGGGCATCTTCTCAATTTCTTGAAACGCATCATCCAAATCATGTTGTGCGAGTATTGCACGTATCTTAACCTACCATAACGAAAATCTAGTGTTTTGATCCAAAAGTGAAATGTCATACTTCATAGAAACCATCACGAACAAAAAAACTCGAACAGATCAAACTTTAAACTCTTGTAGAAAAGCCGAATCTAGGCTCTGATATCACTTGTTGTGTTAATTATGCCAAGAATATTTATTACCAATTGTTGAAAATTCAAGGATCTTGTATCTCTCGATACCACTTGATATGAAACCAACTCCTGAATAGAGTTATTCAAATTATATGGTACAATAATGAAGTATTTGATCACAAGCAAAAGAATAAAAGAAGACAAGAAAATATGACAAATGAATTAAGAGATTTTATTGCAATACAAATAATAAAGATGGAGAAATATTACAATGATCCTAAAAACTGGTAATCAATTTTCTCTCACTATTCTTACATCATAAAATTGTAGAGAATAGTCAAATATATATAGGCAAACTATATAGGACGACATCCAAACCCAAATAGATGAGTTGTAGTTGAAGTAGATGTAGATGTCAAAAACGTGTTAAAATGCGAAAGGGCTTTGGCCGGATATCACTGTCGCTTGAGCGATAAGCTAGGGCAGGTCCATCGCTTGAGCGCCAGACAGGTGACAGGCGAGCGACCAAGTTTCAGGAGAAAACCTGCATGTATTGGTCGAGCGGGCAACTAGCGCTTTTGATTCGTACACGAGTATAGAGAATTCTTAATCGATTTTTATTATCAAATATCGAGAACTTAAGATGTTGGAGAACTTCAAAGTCTATTATTTCAATTCAAAAACAACTTTTTTTGCCTAGCTTACCACCATTATTTAAAGAAATAACTAGAGTCTAGATAATTATTAAAGCTAAAAGATAATGATAAAATTAAAGACATAATATTCGAAATTTATTCGAAATTAAATTCAAATTTATTTAATAAAGAAATACTAACTAAAAGATAATTAAAAACTCAATCTTCATCACCATGCATATAAACATAAAGATAGTTATGAGGAGGCAGATTAGTACCTCTCATGTACGGTTCGTGCAAGTGTGTGTGTGTGAGAGAGAGAGAGAGAGATGAATGGATCCAAATCATTGATAATACTTTCGAAAATATAAATTGTGCTTTCCATTCACGGATTTAATTCCTCCTTTGATTCCAAGAAGAAAATTCGAGGGTTTATGATAAGTGTGTTTTACACACGAGTTTTATGCCAATATAACTTAATTGTTGGCTTCATTTTATGATTAAAGAGCATTTTTAATGTGTTTTGTTAGTTTTGTTTTAAAGGTGTAGTGAAGAGGTGAAAAATGGGGTGTTGAAGTGTACATACAAGCAAAAAGGGAAAATAGACAGAA
>CAIGRF010261045.1:30148-43210 GCA_903798235.1 Fraxinus ornus
TCGAGCCGTGGCACCGGTGGTGGGAGCTTTCTGTGGTGGCGTCGGTGGGCAGGGCGGCGCCACTACTGTTGAGAGAGAGAGAGAGAGAGAGAGAGAGAGAGAGAGAGAGAGAGATGGAAAAATGAAATAATTAGGGTTTTGGTGTGTATTGTTGGGTAAAATGAATATGTATATTTAATTTTGTAATATGATTATTAATATTTTAAAATTTTAATTATCATCTTATTTTTTAAATAAAAACTCGCAAATCTGAAATTTGAAATTGAAAGTTTAAAATTCTAATATGATGTAATTTCTACTTTAATTAATTAGATTAATTAAATATTGAATCGGGTTAAACTTAAAAGACGGGTCAAGTCCACTTGAACTTATTAATATAAGTCGTTTGGATTTCATAAAAGAATAGAACACAATTCATTAACTTGCCAACACAAGAAAAGAGAAATCCCAATTTTCTCTCATTCTTGTTCTCTGTGTGAATTTCCATTGGAGGCTGGACAGTTGGACAATTGTGGATTACAGATCGTGATTGTTCGTTGATATTAGTAGCATCGACAATACTTAATATGCTTAATAAGAAGAAAGTCAACCAATCTACACCCAACGTGTAACACCCTATGCTGGGCCGCCTACCGCCATAAGACCCTCTACATTCATGTCGGACCGCCTACAACTATGTGGCACTTTATGCATATACTGGGCCGGCCACCACTGCGGGATCAATGCAACACTTAACCATAAAAATACCATTGAGTTGGATGGAAATCAACAGACGGTTATCACGGGCACAACCAACCCCTAGAAATGGAGGCCCATCACTCAAGACGTGGGGATAGTGCAAAGCTTTACGTGGAACACGTGTCACGATAACTCTTTGACAGTCGATTTCGTTGAACTTGAATTCAAAAATTAGTGGAGGCATTCACTTTGTCGTATTCAATCTATAGTTCTAATAATCATAATTAAGAAGCACGCATAAGATTAATCCTATAATCACACAAACGCTAAATTAAATGCCCCCATTGACCGGTTGATAATGATGCCTTTCTTTTATGTTCAAGCTATTAAAAATACGTGATTTCTGGTCTTTGTCCTCGATAGCTAGGTGCTTTTATCGTTTTATTATTTAAATTGATTTGAATTAAAATAATTCTTTTATAAAATTATTAATATATGCAATCTATAGTGGTGATAATAATCATAATAAGAACCACTTGATAAATTACTGCAATAATTGCGCAAACACCAAACAATACTCCCACTAACATGGTGATAAGCACGCCTTTCTTTAAGGTGAAGCTAGTAGAATAAAAAGTGTTTTGGCTTATTTCGATTCGTATAATATTGAGATTGTATCGTTGACTCCATTCCAATATTACATGTAGACGAAGCATTATCGTGAGCACATCATGACAAACGAAGACAACAATATTGACATACGAATGCATTAACGTGAGTACATGTGGACACACGAAAGTAGCAAAAATGAGCACACAAAAATTGCAACACAAGCATATCGCATCATGCTATAATAGCAACACAGGCACACAAGTTCATAAAAAGATGATTAAGAGGCTGTTTGGTAGATACTAAAATCGGAATAAAATTGAAAAACTAGACGTTATTGTTGATTTTTATTAGACGAGTGAGGCCCAATAACGACTATATTTTCAATTTTAATTGGATTTTGAACAAAAATTGCAACACAAGCATATCGCATCATGCTATAACATCAACACATGCACACAAGTTCATAAAAAGATGATTAAGATGGTGTTTGGTAGATATTAATGGTAGATATTAAAATTGGATTAAAATTGAAAAATTAGTCGTTATTGTTGACTTTTATTAGACGAGTGGGACCTAATAACGACTATATTTTTAATTTTAATTGGATTTTGAGCTATACCGAACACGCCTTGAGTATATAAATTGTAAGAAATCTTAGAGAAAATTTACAATGAAAACACAAAATCAACACATATTTGTTCATACATTATGTAATTAACACTAAGAACATACATTTTTTTATTAACTCATTATCAATGCTACATTTACATTTGAGCTTGCGTATTTATTTTTTGAGTCATTTATTGTTTGTGTGAACTGTATCGGTATTAAGCCCTTGTCGATGGTCATTATGAAAAAAAAAAATGACGTTTTGAATTTTGATTTTTTGAAGAACGTATTATTAAAATGTAGATTTTTATTTAAATTAATGTATAGAATATTTGATTGCCTTAAAAGGGAAAATCGATTAAATCAGTATACTTAATCTCCACGATTCTATAATATCTCTGCGTGACACATATTCATAAAAATCATATAAATAGAAAAGCAGAAAAGAGGGGCCCAACAAGTGGCGGGGTTTCACATAAAGCCAAACGCTCCCTCCGCCACCTTCGGCCATGTTGGCGGCGAACCGCTAGCGCTGCCCCTTCTCTTTCTCTCGCTATCACGAGAAAGCCGAGTAAGCAAACTCTTCGTCATCATCAATGCCTTCTTTCTCACTCAACATCTCACACGCATTTACTTATTGTATGTATATCTGTATCTATACATTTTTTTTTTCTGGTTGCTTCGTTAATGAATTTTGATCTTTCACTTTTTATTTTCTGTTTTTCTATTTTGATGCACACTCAGTGAACGCAAGCTCATTACTTTATTCTATGTTTGAAATCGCTGCACGCAAACAGAAAAATAAAATTTGAATCTGAAGTTGAATTCTGCATTGTTTCGTTTGTGACAGGGGATTTGAAATTTTGTACAAAATCGGGATTTGTGAAATTTATATTCTGTAAGGGAGTTTTGAGGATTGAGTATAATGGAAAAGGAGAAGAAGAAGTATCCTATAGGAGCAGAGCATTATACTCTGTATGAGGAGATCGGGACAGGTGCCAGCGCCTTGGTTCATCGAGCTCTTTGTAATCCTTTCAATGAGATTGTTGCAATCAAAATTCTCGACTTTGAACGTGGTAACTGTGATCTGGTAATTCTCTTGTTCTCAAAATTTCAGCCAGGAGGTTCGAATGTTGCCCACTAAAATAATTTTTCACTTTTTTTAACAATGCTTTCTCCAAAAATTCACTTTTCACAATATCTATTCTCAAAAAATCTACATTAAACCTGTCAGTTATATGAAATTTTCATTGTTTTGCTTGTTCAATATTTGATGTATTTGAACAATTTTGGGAATTTTGTTTCTTAGAATTTTTCAGAGTAAGATCCGAGTCTAGAATATGAATAGAGCATGTATGAAGAAAGATTATATTTTGCAATTTCGTTAGCTGAAACATATAGTATTTCTTGTTAGTTATTATGCATAATCACCAGCATACACAAATTGTTTCACGATTAAGAGCTTGGAAATACATGCAAATTTAAATTGGTTTTTTCGAACATGTAATCGTGATAATATTTTGATTATATTTAAGATGTCAAAACCATTTAGTGTCTCAACCATTGATGGCCCAAAACATTAAGGTGGTACGTACTAGAGTTTAAGAACACTAAATGAAGTGGCCACCTAGTTCGTGGCCATGAAATTGTTAAAAATAAAAAATAAAAAAATCTTGAAGAATAATTTTCTACTGTTATTTTTGGAAATCAATTATCTTATCTCTGTTTGGATGAAGGTCATGTTGGCCCAAGTTGATAGTAGCTCGATTATGTTTTAACTTTGTAGAAAGTGAAGAAGTGGTGAAGATACCTTATTTGACAACATCTTATCAGCAATTACATTTTTAGAGCAAATCCAAGAGACTCGTGAGATGTTTTTTATTTTAAAGAGTCAAACTTGCTCTTTATTTTGACTTTTTAAAATAAAGAGTGGATTTTGCTCTCTATATTTGGAGAGCAAAACTCACTCTCTATTTGTATTTTATCTAAATTGCCTTTAATAAAATTGCAAGTTTCAATGCTCTACTACTTAAATTATTAATATAATATATTGAATATTTTAGCTATTGACATCTAAAATATATACATATAATTGAATAATGATGGAAAATAAAATAAAGAGCAAAAAATAAGAGTTTATTGGAGTGTATTATACTCTTTAAATTTAAAGATTCTCTCTATTAAGACCATGCTATTAAAAAATAAAGAATCTTTTGAAGATGCTCTTACGTTGTAATTAAGCACAAGTTTTTACTATGTTGCTAAAGTAGGTTCTTACCATGCCTTGGAGTCATCTGTTTATAATTTATGTTCCTACTTTCATCTGGAATCTTGTTACTTATTTAATTGTGATTGAATATCAAATAATCCTAGATAGAAGTCATTCTGTAGGAAACCATTGTGGTATGATTACTTTCTTTGCCCTTGAAATATCATTGTTTAGGTTTATTCTGTGGTTTTTGAATTTTTCTTATCCTGGACAACACAATGAACTACTTCTCCTGACTGGTTCTTGCATTTTACCCCTAGAATAACATTTTACGGGAAGCACAAACGATGGTTCTGGTTGACCACCCCAATGTTCTCAAATCACACTGCTCCTTCGTTATAGATCATAATTTATGGGTTGTAATGCCTTACATGGCTGGAGGTTCTTGTCTACACATATTGAAGGCCTCACATCCAGATGGTTTTGAGGAGGTTGTCATTGCTACAGTTTTGCGTGAGGTGTTGAAGGGCTTGGAATATCTTCATCAACATGGTCACATTCATCGGGATGTTAAAGTGAGTGATTAACTTTTATATAGATGCCTACAGCATGATTTGCAGTTTTACGTTAACAAATCCTTTCCTCAGTTGTCTTGCAACACTTCATTTATTGAGCAGCTAAATTACAAATCATTGTTACAGACTTGCAGTGTATACCTGCTAACATCATGGTAATCTTTCTTGGGAAAATTAACTAATCCCTTAACAAACTTCATAATAGTTCTGAAGCCTTCAAAAGAAATATGGTTGGTTCAAAGTAATCCCTAAAGTTATGGATAGTGTTCCACCTAGATAATATAATTATACTTTATAATAACTGTTCATAAACATATATTTAGATTACAGCATAGGAATAATCTCTAAGTTTTGATCATGGGCATGACTTTTGAACTCCTTTCTTGTTTCCCATTTTGAACACCAAAGTTTCGACATGACTTCCTTCTCATTCATCAAACAAACAGAGCTTTTGGTTTGCATTAAGAAGCATCTTCTTTCCATTTTGTTGGAGTTTTCATTTCGTAGATTTCAACACTTTTGGCTCATTTACATATAAAATATTTGCCCATAAATTGTGATTACCGATTGATTGCCTGAAATACTCATGTCCATCAGATCTTAGAATACTCATTTCCATCAGATCTTACTAGAGTGGCCTTCTATTGCAAATTTGTTGAAGTTTAACTTGGAAAACTGATAATCCTTTTAATTATTTTAAAATTGGAATTCACTCATAGCAATATCAAAATAGAGTCCCTGCTAGTTGACAAGCTGGCCTCCTAACGAAGTTTTAATTATTCCAGGAGTTGTTCTCTTGAGTCCACTTATTAAAGCGTTATGCAACTCAGTAACTTTAACCTTTCAGGCAGTTGTAATTTCCCCTTCCCATTGCTTTAGATTTTGATATGGATACGACAAGGTAAGGTGCCATTGAACTCATTGAAGTTATATGTAGAAGAGAAGTGACTATAGTTCACCTGAAAGTTTTAAATTTTCTACTAAAAGTATAAGGAAAAACTTTATCTGCACTGCTATCATTTAAGGTTCAGTTTTTTATTTTCTTATAGTGATAGCAGTTGATATAGATCCTGAGAATAAACAGTAGCATCAATTAGCACTCAACCATCACTGAAAGGGAGCTTTTTCCAATACTCTAATAGTAAAGTAACACCAGGGTACTGGCACGTGTTTTAGGATAGAGCATAAAGTTCTATTTGACACTTGTCATCTTAACTTTGGACAACATTTCTTTCAGGCTGGCAATATTCTCATTGATACTCATGGTGGAATCAAACTGGGTGATTTTGGTGTTTCTGCATACTTGTTTGATTCAGGTGACAGACATCGCATGAGGAATACATTCGTGGGGACTCCTTGCTGGTATGCAGATTTAACTGTTACTTGAGCACTTGTTTTTCCTTGTGTGGTTGATCGTCCATCGCAATTCACTTTTGTCTGTCCTTTATGACTAGAAACACGGCAAACCACAAATATGTCCATTATACTTATTCCATAAAGATTATGGAAAAACCTAAACGTTAATAACACGTTGATCTTGCTTCTAGAGTGTTGGCTTCATCCATCACTTGTCAATCTGTTCCTTGTAATAGGAGCATATT
Organism: Fraxinus ornus; assembly: GCA_903798235.1. Taxonomy (NCBI): domain Eukaryota; kingdom Viridiplantae; phylum Streptophyta; class Magnoliopsida; order Lamiales; family Oleaceae; genus Fraxinus; species Fraxinus ornus. The sequence goes on from CAIGRF010261045.1 coordinate 36,433, forward strand.
TGTGGTTTTGCAGGATGGCACCAGAGGTTATGGAGCAATTGCATGGTTATGATTTCAAGTTTGTCTACACGCTGCTTTCATTTTTGTACTCTTGTTATCCTAATTGAATGTTTCAACATGTAGCTGAGTTAGTTGTTTTGCTATTTTACAGAGCAGATATTTGGTCTTTTGGTATAACTGCTTTGGAGCTTGCACATGGCCATGCACCTTTTTCAAAGTATCCTCCAATGAAGGTGCTTGTTGATATAATGACACCTTTTCTGGTTTTATGGAAGTCTATTACATTTCCAGGATCCACATTGTATGTTGCATACTTTACTTTTGCAGGTATTGCTTATGACCTTGCAAAATGCACCACCTGCTCTTGATTATGAGAGAGACAAAAAGTTTTCTAAGGTATGTATGTAACAATCATTAATTGACTAATGATTGTAAGTCAATACTTTTGACATGTGTTCTCTCTGACTCTATGTTTGCTTTCTGTAGTCTTTTAAGCAGATGATTGCTAGTTGTTTGGTGAAAGATCCATCAAAAAGGCCATCAGCAAAAAAGCTATTAAGGCATTCATTTTTCAAGCAAGCTAGATCAAGTGATTATATTGCAAGAACTCTTCTGGAGGGGCTCCCAGATCTTGGTGATCGTCTTCAGGCAATAAAGGTGCATGATCTTTTGAGGATGTAATACTGCTATAAGTTGTCAATATTACCTGTACGGTATGTTCCATTAATGGATGCATGTTTGAAAATTAACCCAGAGAAAGGAGGAAGATATGCTTGCACAAAAGAAAATACCAGATGGGCAGAAAGAGGAAATGTCACAGGTTTGGTTTCGGCTTCATAAGTAACACATAGACATCTTTGTATATTGATACACTGGAGATATACAATTAATAATCTTTCTGATTTACCATTTACTGAAAGTAGGACATTGCTATAAAAAATTAACAATAGCCTAATAGCTAGTATTTTTTTTATTTTTTTTGTGTCAATTAATCTCTATTTTAATGATGGCAGAGTTCCTTCATATGTTCTACATGCACAAGGCTATTATACGCTGGTTCTTTATCAGCTAAGTTATACTTGGTTTTCTGTATTTTTAACAACCTTAAAAATCTTTGCAGAACGAATATAAACGTGGGATTAGTAGTTGGAACTTCAACCTTGATGATATGAAGGCTCAGGCTTCCTTGGTATTCAATTCTGTTTAGCCTTCTGTGTTTTCAAGTTTGTGTGACTGGTGCAAATATTTGGTTGACAATGAATATATGTAATCTTTTCTCGTGTTCAGATCCAGGATGAAGATATTATAGTCGAAAAAGACGACGATATGCACGCTAAACAACTTCCGCATCAGTTAACTTCGTCCAAACAATTATCACAGCTTCAAAGTCCGTTGTCTTTTACAAGTCAATATTCAGAAGTTGCAGATTCTGTACGTTTTTACCATTTTTGTGGTTCTATATAAAGGCAGATAGCTGTTGGATCTTCTCTGGTGCCTAACAATATAATTGTTCACAGGTTGATAATAGCGAGCCTGCTTCTCTCTCATCAGTAGACTCTACTAGTAACATGTATGCACATCATAATTATATGTTTCCCATATACTTTACATCATGTTTATATCACCTATAATTCTGATAACTATATTTTACTGTTTTAATTAAATATTTAGCAGTATGCAATTGTAGACAAGTATTTATATTTGGGAACTTTTCATTAGATCTTTCAAAAACCAGTTCCCTTGGGGTATGCTAATCAAACTTATTATAATGTTTTAAGGAGTAATCATGAAAAATCTGCTGATCATGCAAGCTTTGCGAGTTCGACCATTGAGCAGAAAACATTGCATAATTTGTCTCCTGGCAGCAGGAATCACATGGAGAGTAATTTGTCAGGAAAATCAGAATCAGATATTTCTGGAAAATTATTGGAGGAAACTTCATATTCTCCCCAGAGGTATGATGTTGGATTTACACGATCACTGACGTGTCCATTCCTTCTTATTTTTCTGAAAAATCAAGCGTTGGCTTGTCGTGACCATGTTGCGTGCATCATAGTCATACGTAGATTTAGATCCAAATATTTTTCGCCTCATGACTTGGGTTCCGACAAAACTATCTGTTGTAGGTGTTCCTTCACTAGACACGTGCTTGGCCTTTATTACATATTGTCACCGCACTAAAATAGTGATTATGTTTTGATAGATACCTACGCTAGGCATTCATAGTATATATTAAATGACCTCTTTATCAACAAGGCAAACACTCAACATTTACTAAGTCAAGAAAATAAAATTTTCAAATCAACGTTTAGTACTCTACGATTGAGAATGTTGCTTTAGTATGCATATGTTATAATTCTACAAGAAAACTCAGGGTAGAAAGTAGAAACAGAGGTTGAAATTCTGATTATATAGAAAATGGTAGTGCGGATAGTATTTTTATGAAAAAGAACTTATTGTTCATAGATATTATAGGTATTTGGCTATATAGAAAATGCATTAATAATTATCTTGTAAAAAAATGCTTTTATCATTCTCTTTCCATTTTTCCTTTCGTTTTCTTTCGTTTGGAGTGACAAAATAATAATGGCATTATTTTGAAATGTAATGGTCCATAATGTTCCTCTTCCTTGCATCTGATCATGTGCCTTTTAATTCTTAAACATGAACACATACAACTATTTATAGAGATGGAAAATGAAAATTGTACCACCCGACTGATTCACTATTCTGTTGATTTTCTTATATGTACCTTAATGTTATATACGTTGATTTGATGGTCTCATATGTTTATTTCATGCCTTGTTTAAATCATTGGTTATCCTAGCTGAAGTTTGGTATCTTCACTTGGACATTTTCCAGCACTTTCTCATCTAAAAAAGAGAGTTGACGATTTAAAGATGTTTAGAGGGCTATAACTCTTCTCCATCTCTCTTCTTTATCCAAGCATATCTTTTGCATTTAAACACGTCAGAATAAAGCATACCATTATTTATAGTTATTTTTGGCATCATTTGGTCCCTCCTACTACACACATCATAATTTTTCTGTAGTGTACAAAATAGTATCCGATCAAAAAAGTTTTGCACTACTCTCTATTTCGAGTTTAATATATTAGGTTAAGGGATAAGTGCAGTACAAGATTTTTGTGCTTTCTTATATGTGTCAATGAGCATTCTGAAAGGAGACATATTATAATGTAATTTTTAGAATCCACCAATTGTTGCAGCTAAAATTACTAATGCATGCACTTAATGGATTTAAGATTCTGTTTGGGTTTTGTTCATTTACAAAGGCTATATACATTGCGTGTTATATTTTCCTTGACAAGTTTCTATTATTTTCTTTTATTCTTTAGTGATAAACTCCAAAATCAACCCCAAAATTTTTCAAGTGGCAACGGATCTTCCATTCCTCAAACAGTAGATGATGGGCAAGCGGAAATGAATTCAAAAGGTTCAAGAGCATCAGACAAGTCAACTATCATTTTGAACTCTGGGATTCAATGAACAATAATTTTGGTGCCACATGCTTCTAATACACATCTACACATTCATGATGCAGCAAACAGTGAAGAACTTGACGAGAAGGCAAAACGTTCAGTTGTTCAACAAAAAGGACGTTTTAAGGTCACATCTGAGAATGTTGATGTAGAAAAGGTTAGTATTTAGGTCTTAACGTCAGTAATTTTGTCTATAATTACTTCAGACTAATTATTTCATTCCTGTAGGTGGTTCCAGCTCCAATGCTACACAAAAGCCATAGCATGCAGGTTTGATTTCCAAACATATTGGGAAAACTGATTCTATCATTCTTCCTGTAAAGAATGAATGGATAGAGCAAGGGAGAATTTTATAGAGACCTAACCATTCTACAAAACTACTTGCACTGCGTAACTACAGCTTACATTTCCTTCTGCTTTTGAGGTCCAGTTCAGTGGGAAATTGAATCCTCATAAATGACTGCATATATTCAATCTCGGCCTTGACTACCAGATGCTGATTAAGAAAAGTTACAAAATCCTCAAGAAAACAAAGAAATGGTTTTATATTATACTGGTTTACTAACAGATCGTTTTTTAAGTGATATCTTCCTTCAACATAGTTGTGATTTTGAGATTCTGCCACTTTTTTATTGGAACCTCAAGATAATTAGAAACAGTGGCGCACGTACATTAAGACATCAACACATTGAGAATTTAGTACTAGTCAAGTTTATGATTTGTTAAATCTTCTCTTAACACAATTTACACCACATTTTTTGTCTTCCGTTGGAGCATTAGTGAAAGCATTGTGAGCTATGTAGGTGATATCTCAGCATCCTGCTATTTCTTCACCATTGCTACTTGATGCTACACCATCAAATCCTCTTGGTCAAGCTCTTTTTCCTGCATTACAGTCTGTTTTGAATACGAACATTCTTCAAAGGGTATGGGCTAGTTACATAGTTGCAATCTTTTTTTTTTACCCTTCTATTTTCTTGAAAATTCTCCCGATTTTTCTCTTAACTGCACCCCCACCCCCCCGGCAAACAAAACAGGACTGTATTCTTAGTCTCATGAAGCAAATCTCTGGATGTGACTCTACAGGTGTGAGCTATAAATATATCTTGAGATTTTGCGTTTACTTCACATATTTGTTCTCATCTGTGTTTAACCTTTTCTGCAGATGTGGGATGCATGTCGACAAACCCTGGTGTGTCAGAGAAATCGTTGGTATGTAATGTTATAAAGCTTATCATTGACCAAGTAGATGACTTTTGCTGAAACAGGTTTTATATGTAAATTTGTCCCCTCTCTAATAGCTTAAGATTTTAGATGAGATAGTTCAGTTAAACATGTTATCTTAATGAGCAAATGTTCAAGTCTCACCGCACCAATTTATGAACATTGTGCATGTGCAAGGCTTTGATGGAAAAAAATGAATTTAGCATGTACCTAGACATAATGACAAATTTTAAATGAATGATTTCGGCCCCTTTTAATAACTTGAACTTTTAGATGAAGTGGTTCAAGAAATATTTTCCAGTCTTTGGTTACTGTTGTAGTGTCAATGTTTACCTTCAGATCTTTAGCTTGTGATAACACAAGTTACCATGCTGTGTAGACTTGCCAGTGATTCCCTTCAACTTAAATAATATCCATTTCAAGTACTCTTCAATCATTTTGTGCCTTTTCTATATGTTTCTTTTGTTTCTAAGGCATCTGTTTTGTTTGCTGGGTAATGCTGTCTGTTAACATTTTATGTAGTTGGAATTACTCTTACACGACCCACTTTAGTTCTGTCAACATTTGATTGTCCAATTATTCACCTTCAAAAGTTAAATTTTTCATTATTGGAGTTGTTCCTTTTCCCTTTGATTTTTCTGTTGATCTTCTGAATATTAAATATCCTTAATTTACCCAATTTAGTTTTCTTCTTGGTTTTCTAGCTGGAAGTAGCTCATGATCGGGAAAAGGAATTGCTTCGAGAGATAACTGATTTACATTGGAGGTACTTGTGGCTCTAATTTGCATCCATATACAACAACCAGGCTTATTGAATTGAAATAGTTTTTAATTAGCTTTTTTCTTGATGTAGGTTTATATGTGCCCAAGATGAGCTCCAAAAATATAAAACAGAGAACGGTCATACCAACTCTTGAGCTGCGCTAGCTAGACGGTAATCTACAGAAAACGCCCTTGGCACATAGCTATGGCGGGGACAAAATCCTCTAAAACTTGCAATAAATAATTTTAGAGCAACAGAAGTTAACGTTTGTATACTAAATTGAACATTAGAAGTTTAACTTTCGCATGTACGGTTCATTTCATTTTTCTAAGTTTCATTATATATTTTTATTACTCCATCAACATATGTAAACACAAACCATTATGATAATGTAAATAATAAAGCTTCTTGTACACCAAGTTTGACATTCCCTCACAATAGGAGGGGGGTCGGTCAAACTTGGTGTAAACTTTGAGTGTACATCAAGTTTGATCCGTAACGTAAAACATCTTCTTATTACAATCTATCACTTTAATATAGTTTGTTTCTGAATTGGAGTGTTGCTGTGAGTCTAGTTTGTTGCTTTATATTGTTAATGTGGAAAATTTTGTCTTATTTTCGCAATATTTTAGGAGCTGTTCTTTTCTTATTTCAATTTTTAGGGTGTGTTTGAGCCACATTATTTTGGAAGAATGTATTCTTGAATAGTAAATTGATGGAGAATGTGTGGTTGAAAAGGAAGAAAAAGTTATTGATGTGATGAAAAATGTGTTGTTAAAAATGAATAGAAGAATGAGAATGAAAATTTTAATGTGTACCAAACGGGGGCTTAAACAAAATGCATAAAGTATGCAAGTAAATATGCACATTAAAAGAAATAATTACAACTTTTTGCCTGATCTGATGAGGCACCAATATCATCATATCTTTTCAATAATCTCAAAAAAAGATGGATATTCTCAAGAATTTTTAGTTCACATTCCATGAAGTGATGAAGGATAGGAGTAGGACATGTTTTAAAGAAGTTTCACAGTAAGGCAGTCAATCAGGAATGCAAGAAAATGACGCCATGGACCAAAGCCTATAAGTGGAAGATTTTTATAAGGGGTCTTGTTGCCACCCTAGAATACAAAATCCCTGTGTTAGCTGATAGTATAGGTATAGATAAAAAATGGTTTTTCAACTGATACGAAACTGAAGCAAAAACTATTTAAGGCATCACACCAACTGTTCCATTAGAAAAGGCAATGGAGAAAAAAGGTGGGGGACAACAGAAGACAAGAAAGTGT
>CAIGRF010261045.1:43349-55622 GCA_903798235.1 Fraxinus ornus
TAACAACCCATTTAATTAGCTAATATGCTCATTTTTCCACCACATTTTCTTGTGTTTTAACCAGACAACCTTCCTCTACATAGGGGGATCTAGGCTTTTTCCTAAAATTACTCTTTTGTTTTCTTCCTTTTATTCCAATGCCACTAATATTACCAAGCTCTTGAAACAGTATCCAGACTTCAGCACTTTCGTTCTTTCAACAATTACAAAACGAAAACCGGACTAGCCACTGATATCAACTCGTTCCAAACAATCACGGTCCTAGTCGTAGACAACAGCAACATTTCCCCGTTATCTAGAAAATCTGATGCTGCCATCAAGAAGATCTTGAGTGTTCATGTGATTATCCCATTGGGAATTGACAACACAACCTCAAAGAATTCGACTTCTCCAAGGCCCGTTTCTAGCCCGAAAAAACCTCTGAGTCCTAAAAAAATCGCCCCCAAGCGATTCTCCATCACCCTCCAAATCCCCCGGTCGCCTCCTCAGCCTTCTGATGCACCGGTTGCAGATTCACCTGCAAATGATTCACCTAGCGAAGGGACGACTCCACAGCTTAGGCTATTTGTCGTGTTTATAATAGTATCTTCAACTCTGTGGCTCGCATCTACTATTTGAACTAGCACTAGTGTTGAGTTATTCCAAGGTTTTGCTTTTCGTTAGTAATAAAGAGATAAGTTGCATCAGATTTTTCTCTTATTAATGAAATTTCCTACTTTAAAATTCTCTCAATTTCTTTCCATTTAATTTATTTTTTGCCTTTTTCGTTAAGATCTATAGCTTTTATATAATCTGACCATAAAACTCGACATTATATAACTTAAGATAGCATTTCAAGACATTGTACAGACAGAATGATAAAGAAAAAAATCAACAGAAACAAAAAACAAATATAGGATCGTAAAAGGATTATATATATAACAATAGAAAAGAAAACTCAAGAACTGAGCTCAAGAAACCTTTGTGCTGTAGGATGAGTAGCCTCGGAAAGTTGCCCGGGCTTCAATATTTCAACAATCTCACCATCCACAAGAAGGCAAACTACATCAGCAATCCTCTGGATTTGTTTGATGCTGTGAGAGACGAACACGATAGTCATTCCTCGATCTGACTTCAGCTTTACAAGTACATCTTCAATGTTCTGAGTCGAGATTGGATCCAACGCGCTCGTGGGCTCATCAAGTAGCAAAACCTTCATAGATAAGGGAACTTGAAATCAGATGGCTATAAAATTTTAGCAAGTCGTTCCAAAATTTACTCGATAGGTTACCTCCGGCTCATTAGCCAAGGTCCTGGCAAGTGCAACTCTTTGAGCTTGACCAACAGATAACTCTCCCCCAGATTTGTTGAAGAAAGAAGAATCAAGATCAGCAAGAGCGAGTAACTTGTAGACATCGTTGTCACTTAGTTTCTTTCCTCGTAATTGTGGTCCATATCGGATGTTATCTGCAACTGTGCCTGCATAGTTTTGTGGGAACCAATATAATTAAGATCCACTCAAATCAACAGCTCTCAACAAAGTAAACTGTAAAATGGAAATATTATTCATTTAGAACAAATATATACCCTCAAAGATAGCCGGAAGCTGGAATAACATCCCGACTTTCCGGCGAACACTGAGTACATCAAGATCACATATATCTACACCATCCAAGAACACAGAAGCAGAGGGAGGCTCCCATAATCTGTTAAGTGCCCTCAAAAACGTTGACTTTCCACTTCCACTTGGTCCTATGATCCCCATAATCACACCTTTGGGGATATCCACGTTGACTTTGCTCAATATTGCAACACCCTTGTCTGCAACTTTTGTTAGATCCCTCACCTCAATTTTAGTTTCCGGCCAGGTTCCGTTCCCGGTTGTGTCCCCGGCCTCGTCCACGACTAACAGATGCACTCTTCCACCGTCTACAACATCAAGATTCGAGAGTACAAATGATACAACAGAATAATTCTCAAAAGACTTCACACAAACACGCGGAAAAATGATAAATTCCAAGGCGAAAAAAAAAATCATATTGTAATTGTTGGGATTTATCTAACCTTGAAAATTTTCCATAGCATGAAATCAAATCCAAGCAACTCAGAGAAACTTCTCTATCTTGTGAGCGGTAGAATGAATAAATTCCTGAGTTGATGAAAATTGTACGCACACAATTTTTATAAATAGATTTGTCAGTTGTCACCGTACAACTTCATGGGTCGAACTGGACAGGCTTTTCTGAATAGACCTACACCAAAAAAAGCCACTTAGATTCCATGATTCTCTTGTGGACAAGTTAAAAAGACAATTGTACTGAACTTGCATTACATGGACTAAAAAACTATTTTATGCATTTTGTAATTCCATAAAATCTGCCTTTTTAGGGTTTATGTCAAAAAAAAAAAAAAAGAGAGAGAGGAAAAAAAAAACTCTAATTTTCATATTTTATACAGCTTTTCTTCATATATTTGTGCTATACATGCGCTTGTGACCTGTATCTATGATTCTGTGCTACATTTAATTCCAGTTCCAATGTTAGGGTTTTTCTTTGGATAACTATTTTTTCCCGTAAATCGTTGTGAGTTTGAATGAACGGCAGACCAACAGCTTCCTGGCAAAGGAGTTGAAACGTATGTGTTTGCGAGAAATTTTGATGGCTTTGTTTGATTTATATTTCTGCTGATACTAGTGGTTTAAGGACTATGGCTGCGAATCGATTGGATCGGCTTTGATCTAGTCAAATCTCATATCATTTGATAATTAGTGAAATTGAAGTTAATAAAACTAATTAATGCTACTGGGTTTCGCTTCAAATGAAACGTGGGTAAAATTAACAAAACTTAAGATGCATTGTACTGCATTTACTTTGTGTCTCATCTCTGTGTGCGCGTGCCTGTGTTCCATCCGCATTTGTTTGTGGAGAGGGACANGAGCTATGCTTGGGGTATATTATGGATGACATAATGGCATCATAATGCACAAGTGGCACCCCCTATTGGAGGGTGTGCCGGTTACAAGTAGTATAATCCAAAAAATAATGTGGGACAAACGGGGGCTAAAATGATAATTTGTTTAAAGAAAAGTTCAACGTTTTGTAGAATGTTATGTCATTATTGTGTAAAAATTAAAAAATCCTATAGAATGTGTACATAAATAAGTATATTCGGATGCTTCAAAGGTTACGACTTTTCATAAAATTTGTTACTTTTGAATGAAAATGTAAGAATTGTACGATGAAAATATGGGAAAGATAAAGCTACGCAATAAAAGAATAAGAAACTACTTTTTCATATTGATCAATAAGCACGAAAAAAAAAAATGTGATTGTACAAAACATCTTTTTGCGATTTGAAAAAATATAAAAATATTAAAATTGAACTTCGTATTCATAAAATTTGTTCTTCCCTCCTAAAATATTTGTTACAATCCTTATTATTATTATTATTATTTTCCTAGTTTCTAAATGTGAAATATGACAAAAATATGAAATAATTCCAGTAAAGAAACAATACCCAGGCGCAATTAAGTTACATAATCAGCACGCGTCAACAATATCTGATCAAGTAAATTATTATTGTCCAATAACATAGAGAGTGAGCTTCATGAATGTAGAGACACGTTAATAAGTTTGACCTTCCATAAACAGAAATTGATAGTACCAAACTATTTGTTATCCTGCCAGATCAATGTACAACTTCTAAGACACACTGTACAACATTGCCCTGATGTACGTTATACTATAGAAGTTGTACTTTATAATTAAAGAAAATAAACCATACAAAAACATTACTCTTTTTAATCAGACACAAAAAGGAAAGAAAGGAAAGAAGGGAGCATCGAAGAGAGAGAGAGAGAGCGCGATCAGACAGAACAAAGGAAAGGGGTCTTCAATTTTGCGATTCAGAAAAAAAAAATTTGAAACAAAAAAGAGAGAAAATCAAAATGCGAAGCAAATTTTGAAGAGGAGCAATGGAAGAAGAATTGCCACGACAAGTGAAATGAAACACATAATTGAAAGCCCAGAATTTGCTGTGATTGTTTTTATTTGAATCTGAATTGGAGGAGCTTCAGCGAGGTTAGCCCATCAATTATTTGCTATCCGTGAAGTCATATTTATCTTGAAGTTTGAATCTTGGTGTATTTATTTTTGTTCGTTTGAATTCTGAGCCTCAAATTCTGAACTTTTAAGTTGGAGATTCAAGCTTAAATCTTTAATTGGAAGGTTGGCATTTGGTGTGTTTTGAGAATTTTAAGGAAACAAATAAATTTCTGAGGTTTACTTGGAGTTGCAGGGAGGTATCTTTATTGGGTTCTTCAGGTAACAATTGGATAAGTGAAATAAAGGGTTTGTTGGTGTTTTAGTTGTGATTATTTTGGTCAATTGTTTAAGGGTTTGAAAGTTTTGTAAAAAATGGATTTTTGGAGGGAGAGTTAGTTCAATGGAAAATCTGAGATCTCTGGGTGCGGACTCAAACCACCAAGAAGTATAGGGGTATAACATTGACGTTCTGGATATGAGTTTTGGTTTTTCATTTTTTGGGTTATTATTAAACGGATTAAATGTTGTTTGGAAGATGGGTTTTTGGAGATGGAGTAGAAAAACCCTAATTTAGTTCAAAGTTCTGTATCATTATTGTATTGGAGTGTGTCTATATTGTATGGATTTTGTGTGTTGAAGAGAGGGGGAGAGATGCAACCACCACATCAGCATTCGCGGATCAATCTGGCCGAGTTGAAAGCTCAAATTGTGAGGAAACTCGGGCTGGAAGGCTCCAAGCAGTATTTTTATTACTTGAATAGGTTCTTGGGTTTGAAGTTGAGCAAGGTTGAGTTTAATAAGCTTTGTCTTAGGCTTCTTGGGCAAGAGAATATCCCGCTGCATAATCAGTTCATTCGTTCGATTCTGAAAAATGCTTGTTGTGCAAAGGTCCCACCACAGGTGAGTCGTGAGGATGAAGTTCTGAAGCATTCTACACAACTTAGTAACAAGGAAATTCCTAGCGATGGTCATCAGCAGTATGGGTCCCATGCTGCTTTAACTCAGGCTATGGGTTCACCGGGTTTGTCGAATGGGGGTGACATGTTGTCAGTCTCACCTCGAAAGGCCCGGACAGTGTTTCGTGATCGGAGGACTGGTGAGCGTCGTAGTGCACTTGGACTGAATGGGAAGACTAGTATTGCTTCTCAACAATTGCCAGCCACGCAGTCTAGTGATTTCAATGTCATTTATGAGAATGGACACTTGGATACATCCGATATTGGAAAGCCAGTGCATCATCAAGGACTCAAGCAACACGAAGAGAATGAAAGGTTGGTATCAGGTCCCCACCCCGCAAAATTCTCAGAAGTGAACAGATCATCAGATGTTCCAAGTTCTGTACATAGCATGGATCAGACCGAATTGTTAGTTAGACATAACACGAAAGAGGTTTCTGCTAGTAGTCCACTTCGAGCTCCACTTGGGATTCCACTATGCCCAGTTAGCATTGGTGGGGCACAAAGATCTCTGCCTCTCACTAATAGCAGTAGATGTACTAGCACATTCGATGATGGTGCTTTGTTGGACAGTCTAAAATTAAGAGAACGCATGGAGCATGTCGCTTCAGCTCAGGGTCTTGAAGGGGTGTCAGTGGAATGTGCCAGTATATTGAACCTTGGTTTGGATTCTTACATGAAGTATCTAATAAGGTCTTGCATTGAACTTGTGGGGCTTAGGTCAGAGGACAAGCCAACAATGAACAATAGGCACAAGCATGAGGCTTATATGAAGCTTGTTAATGGTGTCAGACCAGGGCATCACTATCAGATGCAACGTGGTAGGCCTTTTGAAGTGCAAGAACATAGAACATGCTGCCCGATTTCTTTGCAGGATTTTAGGATTGCCATGGAGCTGAATCCGCAGCAACTTGGTGAAAATTGGCCCTTGCTACTGGAGAAAATATGTACACATTCATTTGAAGAGTAGCATGGAGCTCGGATTTGTTAGTTTCCCAATAGCTGTAACTTGTTCCTACTGGATCATAACTCATATGGCATCTTGCACAATGCTGTTCTTCCTGGCTCTAGAGTGACCTTAAATATAGTGATTTATACAGTGCATTTTGATCCAGAGTGGTGCTCTTGAAGTGAAACTACATCTCTTTCAAGATGATGGGCCCGGGCAGATAATCTTTATATCATCCTGCTAAAGGGCCTGTCTTCATTTTGAAGCACTCCATCATCAGCAACCTGTCGGAGGAGAAGAATGCCCAGATTTGGTTGCACTGTTTTATGATTAGCACTATCCTCACTTCATATTTTTCTGCTTTCTCCTGTAATTACTGCCACAGAGAAAAGTTGGAACATTTTTGCATGAATAATGTGTAGTTCAGTACTTTAGCAAAAAAGTGGGATTGCATGATGCAATAGTCATGTGTATGTACCTTCAACATTAAGATTGATTGGAATCTCAACATTAACAACACGTTTTCCTCATCTGCTTACATTGTTCTGTAAAAATATACACGAGTTAGTGTGCCTTTCGGAGTATCTATCAGAAAGATACTATTTTTGTATCCCTACGACTTCCCTTTCTTTTTTTTTCCTTATAACAAAGGTTTAGTGGCTGAATTTTACTTTGCTGTTGAAAATTAATTAACCTCACTTCTAAGTTCCTCGTAAGAACAGTGCAGTGAAATTTGTTTTTAACTGAAGATTTGCTTCTTTATATATCATGAAGAAGTGGCAGAGAAGTCGTCACTTGGGTGTCCAATTAACTTAATTTTTTTCTATATGGCATTGATTCGAAAAAAATTTATTGGAGCATAGCACTGAATACAGTGTTCTATTTGTTATGCTCTGATTATTAAGTGCTTGCGTGTTCAAAATGATGGGTAAGTTAAAATTCAAGTCAAGTGAACCGAAACCTGAGTTGAAATGCTTGGTTAGGACCCAAATCATTTACGAAATGAGAAGAATAAAACATCATCCTTCTGTTGGTCAATGTATTTTATTAGATCACAATTTATATTGCAGGTCAGACTGAAAGACATCTTTCTTTTGGAATTTGTAAGTTTTCTAGCTTCTTTCTTGTTAATTTACTCTCATCAACAAAAGAATGTGAGCATCATTAAGGAAACACCGATAATTACTTTCTCATTTCCCTATGTTTCTTCTTCAGGAAATTGCAGTGGTTATGAGGTATTCAAGTGTACTGTTAGTAGGTATTTGTCTCACATTCCTCCTTGTGCATGCTTCGGAATTTGACTTTACACTGGACCCAATTAATATATTGAGATATAGAAGAACCTTTGAGCTGTTGTAAAATATATAAGAGCATGTTTGGCTACTCAAAATGCTCTAGCTACTTTTATACTGTTATAGCTGCTTCTGTCTAGTATGTGCTTATATATTTTTACTTCTGCTCATACTACCTTTGGTACAGTCAAAAGAATTCTTTTGTGTTGAGATGCTTGGTTTTGAGTAGTTATCTGTTCCCGACCTAGGAATATGATGATAAAAATACAGGAAGAAACTCATTATTTGCATTTTCTATCCATCTCAAATGTGATCTTGTTTCTTTTCATTTTTCTTGCTAACAGGGATATGCATGCCAGTTTCCCTGAAATAACAATAAGGCTGGATAAATGGAAGAGGAAAAGGTTTACAAATAAATTAATCAAGGGAACCAAAACATATTGAGAAGCCTAACTCTATGCGATGTGTAATAGATGAGCCCCAGGAGCAAAGAGTTACCTTTTATTCTCTTATTGTTGCTCTTCCCTGCTTATGGTAAATACACCTACCCATTTTATGCTTTAATTATTTCCATTCCATGTTTCTTATGACAACATATGAGCAATGTATCTCTTCCCCACAACTAGAGCTAGCCAATGAAAAATCAGTTAAATTGAGACTGAGCTTGTGTTTGGCACCCATTATTTTTTTTAAAAAAATTCTTCTTAATTATAACCACATTCTCCAAATAAAATAATATTACACACAAATCTAAAACTTTTCATTACTTTTCAACCACACATTCTTCCATCAATCACTATTCCAAAATTTATAATACACCCAAAATGGGTGCCAAACACATGCTGAAAGGGCAGATAACAGCATTTTGACTATGTTTTAGGGAGAGAGAGAGAAGAAAAAAAAAACACTTTTTTTGTACCTTGACACGTCTTTGATTCTGAAGATGGATTGTGATTTTTGAGATCTTATAGAATGTTCGTCTTTGAAACAAGAAATGGTTAATCCTAGGACTATCAAGCAATGATGGATCGGAAACTGAAAGGAAAGTTTTGCAACTAAATCGTTATGTTAGCATTAATGCATAAATTGTTCTCAAAATTTACCTTATTTTTTATTATTGTCCTGTACTTGTGAACCAACTTTTCCCCATCATTTCTATACATACGGGACTTTTTTTTTTTCCTAATATTGTTAAAACATATATGTTCCATTATGCATCAAGGAATGACCAGATTTCTTTGGCAATCTGAAATTAGTAATACCAAGTTATTTTAGTGTCTTTTGCTTTTACTTACCAAGATATAGTACAGTTTCTTTTCACCCATCGTACTAATTTGTAGTATATCCAAGGGCCTAGTTCTCATTTGATTATCACATTGGAGTTGCACATCTTCAAATCAAGATTTATTCGTGTGATGTAACAAAATTCGGGGCACTCTGTTTTTGTGGGACCTCAAAACTTGAACTTCATTTCATACTATTTGCTTCATATTTTGTATTGTTTAGATTGATCCCCAAATCTGTACATGGATAATAGAGGAGCCAATGAGATAAAAATATTTACAGTTACCAAAATTTGTAAATTAACATAAATTTTGCTCCTTGAATTGTGTATCACCTTTTCAGATTTCAGCTTCCAAGATTGTTGGTTTTCATGTTTGCTCTTAAGTTAATTAAATAGTCACTGGTTTGTGTTTTCAATTACTAATTTTTGTTTTATCGTCTTCTTTGCAGGAGCTGAGTCAAGAAGAAAGGTAATGACTTGATCACTGCTATGCTTATAGAGGATCTTCCTTCTGCATGAATCTTAAGTTGGAAGAAGACAAATTTGTTCAAGTCAAATAACATAATGAAAGGTGCGTGAAGGGCGTGTGCTTGGAATTTGGATTAGAAACAATTTCATTCTAATTTGAATTAATTTCAAGGCCCTTGTTATATGCTTGGACCATAGCATAACAATGTAATCTAACAAAATGGGACTCATCTACGAGAAATATGAGAGGAAACAATGACGAGAATTCTTTTAGGACCTATGATTTCTAAGAATGTTTTTTTCAATCCCTAGTTAAATTGCTCATCCATGATTGCTGGAGCTAGCTATTTTTATCTTGCAGTCAAAATATTCTTTTCCTTCATTATTATGTAACATTTCTCGGTAGATTTAGCATCTGACATTTTTTATTCACCAATTTCTCCGTCTCCCATACCAGCCGTTATGCATGTATCCATTTCCCCCAACAGTTCCAAACCGAATTTCCCAAATCTAGAAAACTCTTTGACTTTGTTTTAGCTCGAGGGAAAACTGTTCAAGAATTTTCTTGTTATCCTCAAATGAAGAGCTACCTGTGTTGCTTATACTTGCACTACTCCCTGGATCTGAATATCGACTTCAATACCGTTGATCTAACAAATTGCCGAATATTCCATTAGATCCATTATCTCCATTTTCTTTTCCACTGGACTGTTCCTTGGTGCTATGACACCAAATACTCAATTAATGCAATAGGGATGGTTTGCTTGTGGAATTTGGGTCCCTTTAATTAGGGCCGTCAAGACCCTGATGATAGGTTTCTGGATGACATCCAGTGACGCAGCAAATGCAAGCCTGACTTAGTTGTGTTAGCAATTTTCTGCGTAATATGTAATGGTTTAGCTTACTGACTTCAATATACTCTGGTACTCTTCCATGTCAATTCCTCGACGCCATTGAATTGATCTGTAGCAAGAACCTTGGGGAAAATCTTCATCTGGGCCACATTGGCCTTTCAGCAAACAAATTTGGCGAAAAAAGAGGCTATTGGGCAGCTTCATCCATTATCATGGTAACGAGGTCTGGAGATTAAGCAATGAACCATTAGGATGGTTAAAAGTTCTGGTGGTTCATATTTCTGGGAGGAGAGGTCCGGTAGATGGTCAAAAGTACCAATGCGCTCCTGGTGAATTTTTTTCTTAACCGTTTTGTTTCTTGTTCTGAACTAAAATTATTTGAGTTAATAGAAACTGTGTTACCCGTGAGGAGAAAATTAATAGTTTGGCGGGGTAATTGATAGCCTAGCAAGCTGCTGTGATTTTAGCTGGTAGAAATTTTCGTAGATTTCTTTAGACATTTCCTTCTAGTTTCGAATTTCTTGCTCGATTACATCAAATGACTAAAGATTTTGTTCATCGAATAGATTTTATAGTGGTTTCAAGAGTTTGTTGATTGTCATTTTCTACACGAGAGTGCTGAATTGTCCATTGATACAGCATGTCAATTACTAATGATTCAAGAAATTTAATGATTTCTCATTACTTCTTGTTCCTGTTAATTATATGAACCTGTATCATTTTCCAATATCTTTTGTTCAACCTAAGCATGTTTTTTCACTTGTCTTCAACCTTCGACTATTGCAAGAGAATAGAGTACAAAAGCTATCGAGTTTATCTTTCTTTGGATAGGACCTACCAGTTGTAGTTTTCAATTTATCAGACAAGGCTGAAAGTTATAGTAAGCTTGTAGAGGGATTGAGAGTGGAAAAATTACACACACAATGACACGTTTCACAATTGTGCTAACACCAATTTCCCAGATATGCTTGTTTCATAGTAAAACTCAACTAGGGATCATCAGGAAACAAGAAAATATTTACAAATGATTTGATCACGGTGAAGTTGGTGTACATAGTTGTTTAGTAGTAGGCCGATGTGCACACGATTGTGAATATACTTTTGTATCAGATTATTTGAACATCAGATCAGGCTTGTGAAAATAGAATGCCATTGGTGCAGGAGCAGTGAACCAGTTTGTCGGATCATACAGTGTGTTTCCAGAACAACCTATACTTGCGTTTAGAATGGCGAGACATCAGTTGTGATTCTGTTCGTCTCAGCATATCCCACATTATCTGCACATCCTCGTATCCACAGGTTTGGATGTCATCGTGAAGTTTCAAAAGCCCGGCACCTGAAGAAAGAAAAATGCAAGTCAGCCATACGACACCTAACATATTCTTATGGCATGGTTCGATAGAATGAATCCGTAAAGAAAATTAAGATTTTATTATTGTATGATTGACCCGACATGTCTTCAGAATTATAACTAAACACAACTTGGATGTGTGAGTGGAATCCTTAGATATTTTGACTATTTTATGTGGGAAAAATGCTTCCAAACCTGTCATTATAACTAAAACATTCCAAAATAATGTGATTAATTAATCAAGATGTCATTATAAAACATTAATTTCCCACTAATTTAGTGATCTAATTATCAGAATCCTATGTCGTAGGCGTAACATTTCCTTTCTTTCTTCTTCTTGAGTTGTGTCGTTTAGCTGCTTGAGAATAACTAAAGTTTGTGTATTATTTCTGAATACCATGCACCTAAACGAGTAAGAAAAAATCAAGAAAATCTTTATTAATTTAATCAAGGCTACAAACCGTTGAGCTTCTAACCAGAATATTCCTTGCTCCTTAATTTATGCTAGGAGAAAACTAATATTGTTAGTGAAGAAATTTTGACCTTCTGAAACAAACTTTCGGCCAAGGCATCCAGGATAAAGAAATTATCCTTTATTCTCTGGTAGAAGATAGAATATAAAGTACAGATTAAAATTAGAATTTAATCTAAGCCCATGTTTGACACCCATTTGGGGGAGAAAAATTGGTTTTTAAATAGTGATCGATGGAAGAATGTGTAGTTAAAAAGTAACGAGAGTTTTTGAGTTTATGTGTAATATTATTTTATTAAAAAATATATAATTGATAAGAAGAGAGAGAAAAATAAATTTATTAAAAAATATATGATTGATAATTTTTGATAAGAAAAGGGAGAAAAATGAATTACGGGGCAAACATTAGCTTAAGAAACTCTTCACAATTTTTAGAAAAGAAAACAAAAGGAAAATAATAATAATGACTTGACACAATCTTTCGGTAAAGCACTAAGAACACGCACGCACGCACAGAGATGCCGTTGGCTGGCCGTGAATGAGAGGCAACAGCACCGGTGACATATTTTTCTACTCACCAGAATCCAAGAAAAAACAGTAGAATTCAATTTTGAATTCACACTA
>CAIGRF010261051.1:1872-19839 GCA_903798235.1 Fraxinus ornus
GCAAAAGGAAAATTTCATTCCAAGAAATAATAGGAGAAATTACCAAAATCGTGAAACAAACAAGGCAAAAAATTAATATTTACTATAGAACAGAGCTTCAGTCACAAATCTGGCCATATAATTTCCCTATGGCATTTATACAAAAACTTAACAGTGCAAATGTAGAAAGTACGTAGAAGAAAACTTACATGAAGGTCTAATAGAAGAGGCAACTCCACTCTATCTTTTGTTGATATGAAATTAGAAGGCAAAAATTAGGTAACATAAATGAACACTAAGGCACTACATCTTCTTGTAGGGAACCGAACAAGATGAGAGGATAGTTAGGCTGTGGTGCAATTGATCTTTGGACCAACAGGAGCAGACCGCCACGCAGACGACGAAGTCGATTAGCCGGTGAACAATAATACATAGAAATTCATAGATAACATCATGCTAAAATATGAAAACTTTCATGTAGAACCCGGCCCAACATACTACCATCTCACTTCGCCAAAACACCTACAATAGCTCCTTCCACTTAGACCTCCGTCAATCATCATCACCCACAGATCGACTACCATATACCCCTGTAAAACCCGAAACCGAAGCTATTACTCTTGCACTACAGGTTAGACAAGACAGTGCATTATCAAATGGCTCGGCTGAAACGGCTCAGGAAACTCGGCTCGGCTTAGATGGCCAAAAGGCTTATGAACAGTAGCCTGCAAACTCACTCTTTTTATAATGTAGGAGTAGGATAAATTCTTTTTTCTCCTCCTTACATCTATCATCTCTTATTATTTTTATGTTCCCACTTCTTATGGCTAAGGACATCACTACTAGCCGCACCACTATCTCTTAAAATCTAGGCACCCAAGTATCGTTCTTTCTTGAAATTAATACTGCCAATATTCTCCTTCCCTACTTGCTATTTTTCTGGAAGGTACAATTCACCTCCTTGTTCTGTAGACTCACTGATTTGCTATATTGATGGAACTACTTCGTGTCCCTAAAAAACAATCACAATTGAAGGTGTCTAGTCTCATAATTCAGCTTACTATCTCTAGATAAGTCAAGATAAAATGATATTCCATGTTATTGTGGCGTCGCTTACCGAAGCTGTTATCCTTCTCATCTCATTTACCGCCACAAGCCACGATGTATGGACTTATCTTGATCGTATTTTTACAAAACATTCTTAAACCCATATTATTGACTTAAAAGACAACATATCTCAATTGTTTAGAGGCACTTAGTCAGTTGCTGACTTTCTCGTAATATTAAAATAGTTGCTAATGAATTCACCACTCTTGGTGCTCCTCCACTAACGATGATCTTCTCATCAATTCTAGTAAACTTGGGGTGGGCAATTTGCAGGGTCGAGTCGAACACGGACCAAAACCGATCTGACCTAACATGGTATCAGAGCATAAGGCCTAACTGTTCCATGCCTTTTCCATGGCTGAAAATAATCCAACCCCTGCTGCAAAATCTTCCACAGATGTTGGTTCCGTTTACTTCCTACAGTCTTCAGACCAACCGAATCAATCTCTCGTAGATGCACCCCTCAATGGCGACAACTATCCTGCTTGGCGTCGTACAATAACCCGAGCCCTCAATGCTAAAAACAAGCTTGATTTATTCCTCGGCATCATTAAACGTCCAACAGATGATAATGCTGCTGCCCTCCTTTGGGATCTATGTTGTGACATGATTATGTCTTGGCTTCTTCACTCGATCGACCGTTCTCTTATAGAGAGTCTCATCTATTGTGATACACCATACGACCTTTGGGTTGTATTGGAAACTCATTTTCAACAGAGTAACAAAACCAAGATTTTCAGACTCAAGTGAGAATTGGCCAATTCCACCAAGATCACCAGTCCATCATCGCCTACGTAAATTCAAAAAACTTTGGGATGAATTGCCTTCTTTACAACCAACCAATCCATGTACCTACAGTGCATGCTTGTCCTTCAGGCAAGTCCTTCTCTGCAATTCAAGATTCTGATCGAGTCTATCAATTCCTAATGGGCTTGAATGATAGCTTCCAACAGCTACGCTCACAAATCCTAGCTACAGAACCTCTTCCTTCAATTGGACGTTGCTACGCAATTTTATATCAGGAGGAGACCCAACGGCTAGTTCAACCCGTTTCTCGCTCGGAAGTGTCGGCCTTCCTTACCTTCTCAACACCCGAACAAAATCCACCTCATCCCCGTCGTGTTTGGCCGGCTGGAATATCGAATTGTGAGGAGTACGGTAGATCCGACCATTCCCTTACAAGGTACTTCGAACTCATTGGTTACTCGGACTGGTGGCCGTCGAAAATCAAGAAAACCCGATCGGTAGGTGGGTCTTTTTCGCGAGCTGCAATGACTGTCGTTTCCTCGTCGCATGTGGCAGTGCATCAGGATGTTGTGCATGATTTTGCTACTTCAGGGGAGTCTGCTGTACATTCAAGAAATTCTGAGGCTCAAAATATAAATGGGCTTTCCAATGAACAAGTGGCCCAATTGACGGAACTCTTCAAACCCACGACTCTTTCATTTATAGGTCCCAAATCCACCCATCAATCTAATTTTACACCATGGATTATTGGTGTACACAAACGTCCTTTATTTGTCTTCCCACGGGTGCTCATAGTCTTGTGTCCTCTATGGGTGATATTTCCCAATCTTCTAACCTTAATCTTTCTAAATTTTGAATTTCAATTTAATTTATTATCTATTAGCCAATTAACGAAATCTCTTAATTGTGTTGTCTTTTTTTTTTTTCCACTTTTTGCAATTTTCAGGACCTAACCACGAAGATGCTAATTGACATAGGTAAAGAGAGTAATAGACTATACTACTTCAAACATACTCCAGCAACTATTTTCCAGGCATCAAGTCAGATCTCATTTAATACATGGCATCAACGTTTGGGCCACACTCTTTACATAATATCCTACATTTTATTTCACGTCCGCAAGTTATTGATCATTGTGAACCTTGTAGTCATGGAAAACATGCTCGTTTACCTTTTAAATTAGTCACTAATAAGAGTTTGATGCCTTTTGAACGCATTTTATGTGATATTTGGGGTGGTTACCATACAGTCTCTCTCTCTCTAGTGCTTATTATCTTTAACCATAGTCGATGAGTATACTCGCTTCACATGGCTATACTTAATGCGTTTCAAATCTGAAAACTTGACATGTCTTCGTGCTTTTTTTGCTATGATTCGACTTAATTTAATTCTTACATACGTACGTACTGACAATGGTCAAGATTTTCTCGCTCGCACTACTCAGGATTTTTTTTGCAAAACATGTCACTCTTCACGAACGCACTTGCGTGGAAACACCACAACAAAATGGTGTTGTTGAGCGAAAGCATCGCCATATTTTAAATGTGGCTTCAATTTCAAGCTCACTTTCCCCTTATTTTTGGGAATAATGAGTTCTCACAGCTACATACCTCATCAATCGCATTTCATCATCATTTCTACATCATATTTCTCCTTTTCAACATCTTTACAACAATACACCTCAGTATGATCATTTACGTGTCTTCGGTTGTCTTTGCTATGCTCATACCATCACTACCCACCATGATAAGTTTCAACCTCAAGCTCATCCTTGTGTTTTCGTAAGATATCTTTCCTCTCATAGTGCATACCAGGTTTATGACCTAGAAAGCAAAAAGGTTATCATCTCTAGGGATGTCACTTTCCTTGAACATGTTTTCCCCTTCCAATTGTTAACCCAACCTTTCCCATCATCCACGGTCTTATCCCTTCCCATACTCAACCATCCTATTCCATATCGGCACTCTCTCCTTCTCTAGAGCCTCTTCCCACACCTCCTTCTCCTCGTCCTGGTCGTGCTATACAATGCCCTACTCATCTTACTAACTATATATGTCCTACCTTACCATCTACTTCATCCATTACGTCTTCTCCTACTGCAGTCACATCTTCAAGTATGGCTCATCCTCTCTCTCATTTTGTCTTTTGTAATAATCTTTCCGCTAATTGATAAAGGCATTTTTACACGTTTATTTCAGTTCACAAACATGGATAATTGTCGATAAGTGTACGGAATATAGCTTAATTCATTGTAATATGTGTTTGCAGGATATCAATGATGAACATAGGAGGAATTAGGAAAAACAAGCAAAAAAAGGGCTTAAATGAAGCAAAAAATCAAAGTTTGAGGACTCAAGTGCAATTACTAAAAAGTTGTGTCGATCTCACGATGAAGATTTGAGAGTGCTAGGCAATTACATGAGGAAAGAAGCCAAAGGGATGAAATACAGTGGAAGTTCACATATCAACTTTCGGCCGAAAAAGTTTTGCGTCGAATTTTTAGTCTTAGTTGAGACCCATTTTTGGCATAGAAGATGTTTGAATTTAAAGATTTATACTTCTGGATGATTTGTAGCCCATTGAGTAAGTTTTCTAACGCAATTTGAATCACCTTAATCGGATATCGGGAGCGAAAGGGATGACCAAAATATCGAAAGCTGTCTGACGAGAAAAACTTGGTTGTTTCATGCGATCACATGGCATATAACCATGCGGTCACCCAGGCCTTGATTGAGAATTCTAGAGACACAATTGGTTGTTCTATGCAATCGCATGGCATATAACCATGCGGTCACATGGAACAAATCCGACGTGGAATTTTTGGTTTCCTTATCCGACTCTAACTCGTATGGACTCTAGGGCAACTATAAAAGCCAAAATTCACGCAGAACCTAAGGTTAGAGATGATTTGAGAGAAAAAGGCATTGAAGAACAAAGAAGAAGGCAAAGATGAGGGATTTCACTCCAAGATTCAAGATTGCAAGATTTAAATTCAATAATTGGGTGATATCTTCTCCTAAATATTTTTCTTGTTCTTTTATTTTCTCCATGCTAAGCTAGACTTTTTATGTACTAGGTGAACAATGAACCTCTCATTGTGATCTTTTAATTCTCTATTTTACAATTTGATGTTCAAACATGAATGATTTTTGTTGAATAAGTCATATACACTTTCTTGCCTCCATAATTAAATGCATGTGATTATGTGAGTTTTGGTGTACTATTTTATGCATTCGAAAGAAGGAAAATAGATTCAACAAGGTATAAATCATCATAAGGTCTGATAGGGGATAGAAATATACCACTATACTTTACGTAAACGTACCAAACATATTGAGATTGATTGCCATTTTGTGTGTGAGAAATTTCTGTCTTGGCTCATTATTCCTACTCATGTCTCCTCCAAGCTCCAATTTGGCTGACATTCTCACCAAGGCTCTTGGGAAGGATCTATTTGACCATTTTCACTCGCAAGTTGGGTATTACAGACCTTCATGCTCCATCTTGAGGGGGAGTATTACCGTATTTAGAGATATTATTTCCTTCGTCACATATATTGTATAGATTCATTCCTAGATTAACTTGTTTCCTATTATAGCTAATCCCATATGTATTATAAATACCAATGTATAGTGAATCATAAATCAATGAAAATTACTTTATTCCAATACCTAAACCTAAAAAAATCCATCTGACCAAAACCAAATTGGGCTAGGTTGGATCAAGTCGAGCAATCAATTCTACTTTTTTTTTCAATAAATACCCAAATCAAACTCACACATTTACAGATGTCCAAAACCTAAAATTCTGACACTATCACTCTTACCATTTGATGCTACTAGAAATTTACACCTGTGAATACCCGATCTTCTATTGGGAATGAGCACGAATATGACTTTCATAACTCGAGCCCAACAATAAGGTTTGAGTACGAACAAAGCTTTCGTTACTCGAGCCCGATGAAAAGCTTAAGCTATCGATATCCCAGCTCCACGAAAAAACTTGAGCACAAATGGTACTTCCAGAACCTAAAAAAAAGACGTCATGTTGTGTCTTCATCGTCCTTCTCATGTTTAAGTTAGCAAAAGGAAATATATAGGCATGAGGCTATGAATTAAATCAATGTAAAAATATACCCGAATAATAAACAGATGACTTGTATTTACAGATTTTGGTAGTGCAATCCTGGTAGGATTAGATTACTTGGATACCTTATCTGTTTAGAAAGACATAAAAGTCTTATGAAAGCTAGACATTAGAGTTTCATTGAAATTGTAGAATTGTTATAGTTGGATAACACTATGACTGTGGTAGTTGAGTCTTTCAAGATTAGAAAACTTGATAGAGAGAGAGAGTGAATAAATGATAATGAGGGATGCGATATACCAAAAGGCTTCAAGCCTGAGGTCAAGCCCAATTGCAAGGCATGAGGATGTTTTGGCCTAAGGAGAATGCTCAACCTTGAGTCACCACATGAGCCCGAAGATGTTTGGCCCAAGGAGAGTGATCAAGATTTTCATAACCACAAGCATGAAGTTTAGCTATACCACATGAGCTCGAGAATGTACTGGTCTAAGGAGAGTGCTCGAGGTTATCATGGCCTTGAACTTAAGGTCTTAGTGTGGCACGTACATAAATTAGACACATTAGTAGTCCTTGTGCACCCATGTTCGAGACTCGAGAATGTTTATTAGATTTTTCAAAGTTCTAGGATAAGATTCAAATTGCTCAGTGTGTACACTAGGGTTCTTGATGTCAAAGTGTAAATTGATCGAGGTAAACGTGAAGGTTCCTAATGGTGGAGGTTAAGGTTGTATGCTCGGATAAGTATATTGTATACTTTTAAAATTTTGGATGCTCGTAGGGTGCAGTGCATAAGGTGCTTGCATAGGGTAAGACTCAATGTGCTTGCACATGGCAAAACTTGAGATCCGTAAAGGGCTTGAGGTATTTACATGGGGCAAGACTTTGAGGTGCTTGTGTAGGGTAAGGTTTGAAGTACTTGAGCAGGACAATGCTTGCAGTACTTATGTGGGGCAAAACTTGAGGTGCATGTACAGGAAAAAGATTTTAGTGCTTACACGAAGCAAGGCTTTGAGTATTTGCTTGGGGTAAGGCTTGAAGTACTTGCTTAGGGCAAGGCTCTAAGTGTTTGGACTGTATAAATCTTGAGGTACTTGCTTAAAGGCAAGGCTTGAGATGCTTGCTCATGGAAGGATTGGGGTGTTTGCTCGGAACAAGGCTTGCGGTGATAGCTCAAGATAAGGTCAAAGCTTCAGGTTCCTATTCGGGGCAAGACTTGAGGTGCTTGAGCATAACAAGTCTAAGGTACTTGTGCTAAGCAAGACTTGAGTTTTTTTGCTAGGGGAAATGCTTGATTTTTTTTACATCAACATGAATGGAATGGATGAATTTACTATGGGATCATATCTTAATGACGTTAAGACTAATGGGGATATATTTGTACTAACTAATATTAAAAGTAAATATGGGGGAGTAGGCCCGAACAATTAGATAAAGAAAAACTGGGTGGACAAGTCCATGAACATTAAATAAAAGAAATAATCTAAGCAATTACCAAACAAGGTCGGGTAACCCAAATCTATTGATCACGAGGATGTCCTCTATAAGCTCTTCTACTGGGATGAGCCTTCTTGACGGTTATGTTCTGGGTCGATCATAACTGTTACGCTCTGGTCCTCTAGCATTTATTGTGACTAACATAAACCCTGAGAAAACCTTTTTTTATCAAGGACTCAGCTACACATTGTAAAACTTTTCAAGTGTCTGTCGTATGTCCATGGTCTCGATGGAATTTACAGAACTTTCTCTTATCTTTAGTATTTGGGAAAATATCTTATTCCTCGAGGCCATTTGAGTTTTTTGAGGTCTTTGATCTCCATCAAAATGTTGAACCCTGATGTGTTCAGATGTGTGAAGGATGTCAGAGGAGGGTTTGACTTCTTTTTGCCCAGAGTACTATCCTGTCCTACGTTGGGCTCCTGCTACCTCTTATGTTCAAACTTCTCTGTGGTTAGGCCGTCTTTCCTTGTTATGTGGTCCCTTCCATATTGACAATGCTAATGATGCTACCAAAAATCTACACCTATTAATACCCCAAGCACCTATCGACCCGAGATCGGTTGCAATGGACTAAGCAGATTTGGCAAGGATTATTCAAGAAGGGATCACAGCTGGGATGCTTCAGAAGTCCCAGGCAGTAACATGATTTAGCCCTAATACACTGTTCACCCCCGAAGTTTTGTCATATCCCCTACTGGATTGATTCAAATACCCTCGAGTGAAGGAGTATGATGGGACGATGGACCCCATCAACCACCTCAACATATACACTGACATCATGAACTTACAGGTCGCACCCGATGCTGTAATGTGCAAAGCCTTCCCTCAAACACTAACTAATGTCGCGAGGGATTGGTTTTTCACATTGGAGCCCAACTCTATATCTTCTTTTTCAGACTTGGCTAACAAGTTCTCTACCTTCTTCGCTAGCAGTAAGCGCATCAGGAAGACAGCCAAGCCACTCATGCAGATGCGTCAAGGACCAAATGAGACCCTTTGCAATTTCATGACAAGGTTCAACAAGGAAAGACTTCTGATCCCAGACCTACACATCACAGCCGCGGTCTCTGCTCTTACATATGCAGTGAAGTGTGAGGCATTCAAGATGTCCCTATCAAAAACTCCTCCTAAGTCAATAACCGACCTGCTCACCAGGGCCAAAAAGTGCATTAACATGGAATAAACGATGTTTCCAAGAAGAGATTCTCCTCCAAGCCCAACTTGAAGATGCCCCATAAGTCCACCCAACGATCGGATCTTTCCCGGGGCCAATCAAGACAAGAAGGTCCTCGACAATATTTACCCGATTGAACAACATGAGGTCGAACATTCTGATAGAGATCAAGGACATCAAGGAGTTGAAGTGGCCTCCGAAGCTACAATCTCCTCCTGAAGCCCGCGACAAGAGTAAATATTGTGACTTTCATAGAGATCACAGCCACACGATGGAAGAGTACTTTGCCCTAAAGTGGGGGATCGAGTCCCTCATTAGGAGGGGTTTTCTAGGTGCTTATATAAGTTTGGACAAGCATCCCTGAACAGTCAGAACAAGGGGAGGCCTCCGACGATAAAAGGGATCAACAACCAACCACAGGTACTATAAACATCATTGTTAGGAACAGCCTCGGGAGGAGACTCTAACAATGGACGTAAGTAGTACGTAAGATAATATCCCTTGGTCTCGAACATGGATATGAGTGGTATGGAGGACATAACATTCGGAGCAAAGGATTTGGAAGACATATCTTTTCCACATAATGATGTGCTGGTTATATCGGCAATCATCGCTAACTTTGATGTAAAGAAGATCTTGGTAGACAACGATAGTGCGACGAATGTGTTATCACATGAGGCTTTCAAAAAGATAGGTATTTCGACAGAACAGCTCAAACCAGTCAGACTTCTCTTCAGGGCTTTGGGGGAGGTATTGTTGTTCCAGAGGGTGTTATTAGCTTACCTCTCACCTTGGGGTCAGAGGGAAAGCAGGTAACGCAGATCAAAACATTTCAGGTGGTTCGTACACTCATGACTTACAGCACCATATTTAGCATACCACTATTGAATGGTATCAAGGCAATTGTCTCAACATTCCACCTTGCAGTGAAATTCCCTACAAGCAAAGGGATTGGAGTGGTTCGAGGAAGCCAAGCAGTGGCTAGACTATGTTATGTCACCAGTGTTAGGGAGATCAAGTCGGACGTCATGCAGTTATCCGAGGCGGAGCTCGAGCTCGACCACCGGGGAAGGCTCGCACCAGTTGAAATAATGGATGAAGTCGAGCTCAAGCCCGAAAGGAAAGTTTCCGTTGATCAAGGTCTTGACGATGCAACTAAGGATGAACTCATCAGTTGCTTAGCTCGCAACATTGACGTATTTGCTTGGAGCATGGAGGACATGCCTGGAATAGGCCCCACGATTGCAGTACACAAACTCAATGTAAACCCAAGTACAAGATCAGTAAAACACAGAAAGAGATAGTTTGCACTAGAACGAAGGGAGGTCATATGAGAAGAAATTACAAAACTCATTAAGNTTCTTAGGATTATAAAATTTTTAATTTGAATTTAATTTTAAATTTTTTGTTTTTTTTTTCTTTAAAAAAAATACAAACGGGTCAAAGTTCCGCCCCGCCCCGCCTAAGGCGGGGTGGGGCGCGGGACGGGGTAATGCGAGGGATTGGCGGGGCGGGGCGGGGCGAGGGTGCCCTGCCCCGTTGCCATCACTAGTTATCAGAGGTGGAGCTCGAGCTCGACCACCGGGGGAGGCTCGCACCAGTTAAAAAAATGGACAAGGTTGAGCTCAAGCCCGACAGGAAAGTTACTATTGGTCAGGGACTAGACAACACGACTAAGGACGAACTCATCAATTGTTTGGCCCGCAACGTTGACGTATTTGCTTAGAGTGTGGAGGACATGCCTGGAATAGACCCCACGATTGTAGTACACAAACTCAACATAAATCCAAGTGCAAAACCAGTAAAGTAAAGAAGGAGACAGTTTGCGCCAGAACGAATGGAGGCCATACAAGAAGAAATTGCAAAACTCATTAAGGCCAACTTCATACGAAAGGTCCAATACCTCGATTGGCTTGCCAATGTGGTCCTGGTCAAGAAGGCTAACGAAAATTGGCGGGTCTACATCGACTTCACAGATCTAAATAAAGCAAGCCCCAAAGATAGCTACCCCCTACCTCGAATTGACAATCTTGTGGATAGTACATTGGGATACAAGTTATACAGCTTCTTGGATGCTTTTTCTGGGTACTGTAATACCCCAACTACGAAAGTTTAAGAGATTTGATAGGTACTACTCATACCAACAAGGTGCACCTTCTTTTTCGGAAGCCCATCGTTGGAAACTCCACTGTTAAGTGTACTTGGCTTGGAGCAATTCCATGATAGATGCCCATCTGGGAAGTTTTTTCGGGGAGCNGTACAGTGGGGACAGTACGTCGTCGATCTAACGGTCGGGACAGCCCGTTAAGTGGGACCCGGGTCGTTACAAATGGTATCAGAGACCGTTTGCCAGCCGAAAATCGGGAACTAAGTGTTGTGTCACCTCTAGGATCCCAACGCCTGGCAACGGATCCTCAGATGGATCAAGCGCAATGAGGACGTCGCGAGTCTAACGGGGGGTGATTGTAATACCCCAACCACGAAAGTTTAAAAGATTTGATAGGTACTACTCATACCAACAAGGTGCACCTTCTTTTTTGGAAGCCCATCGTTGGAAACTCCACAATTAAGCGTGCTTGGCTTGGAGCAATTCCATGATGGGTGACCCACTGGAAATTTTTCTCGGGGAGCATGCGAGTGAGGACAAAACACGCTGAAAAGACCCATGTTGGTACAGTGGGGACAGTACGCCGTCGATCTAACGGTTGGGACAGCCCGTTAAGTGGGACCCGGGTCGTTACAGGTACCATCAAATTCTAATGTCGGAAGAAGATCAGGAGAAGACCTCATTTATGGCCGACTCAGCCATCTATTATTACAGGGTCATGCCATTCGGGTTAAAGAACGGAGGAGCTACATATCAAAGAATTGTCAATAAATTCTTTGCCAACATGATAGGAAAGAACATTGAGGCCTACGTTGACGACATGGTTGTCAAGAGTAAGTAGGTGGACTGTCATGTTACTGACCTAGAAGAGGTCTTTGTTACACTACGAAAGTACAAGATGAAGCTATATCCTGCTAAGTGTACATTTGGAGTAGCATCCGACAAGTTTTTGGGATTCATGATCACCCATAGGGGAATAGAGGCCAACCCCGACAAGATAGACGCCTTGGTTTCAATGGAACCACCAAGGTGTAAGAAGGATATACAGAAATTAACAGGTCGATTTGTGGTACTGAACATGTTTGTATCTCGGGTAGCAGATAGGCGTATCCCATTTTTCAAAAATCCTAATAGGTAACCAGAGTTTTGATTGAAAGTACAGTTCTAGTAAAAAGGTCGATAAGGTCGAACGACCTATATACTACATAAGCAAAGTACTCCTAGATACAGAAACTCATTACACATTGGATGAACAACTTGCTCTTGCTTTGGTTGTGGCTGCCCGAAAACTCCGCCAGTACTTTCGGTCCCATCCAATTGTTGTCCTCACTAACTAGCCGCTGAGACATATACTTCAGAAGGTGGATGTCTCGGGAAGACTACTTAAATGGGCAATTGAGCTAGGAGAGTTTGACATAGAGTTTAAACTACGTCCCACGATCAAGGCGTAAGCATTGGCTGACTTCATTGCTGAACTTACTCCTAGCACTCGGGGGGCCGCAAGGTGGTGACCTGAGTAAGACCTCGGAGGTTTGGGAAATATATGTCGATGGAGACTCAAATATTTCGGGGTCGGGTGCACGAGTTATCTGATAACCCAAGAAAAACTAACCAAGAGGGGGGTGAATTAATTTTTGAAACTTTTTCGACACTTAGTCTCAAAACTATTCAATATACAAGATATAAATGCAAATTGTAATATAACGGGTAAATATGCAAATATGATAACTTAATTCAAGTATGGATTAGCACAATATAAATGACAATGTAAAGTAAAGTGCAATAATGTAAAGAAAACAAATCAATTTAATGGGATTCGATACACAATATGTTCTACATGGCTTCCCAAGCTACAATCTCCTCATGAAGCCTACGACAATAGTAAATATTGCGACTTTCATAGAGATCATGGCCATACGTTGGAAGGGTGCTTTGCCCTAAAGCGGGAGATTGAGTCCTTCATCAGGGGGGGTTTTCTAGGTTCTTATGTAAGTCGAGACAAGTACCACTAGAACAGTCAGAATAAGGGGAGGCCTCCTGGCGATAAAAGGGACCAGCAACCGGTCGCAGGTACTATTAACATCATTATTGGAGGAACTGCATCGGGAGGAGATTCTAGTAATAAGTGTAAGTAGTACGCAAGACAACACCCCCTGGTCTTGAACATGGATATGAGTGGTATTGAAGACATAACATTTGGAGCAAAGGATCTGGAAGGCGTATCTTTTCCACACGATGATGCACTGGTTATATCAGCAATCATCTCTAACTTTGATGTAAAAAGGATCTTGGTGGATAAAGGTAGTGAAGCAAACGTGTGGTCACATAAGGCTTTCGATGAGATGGGAATATCTACAGAACAACTCAAATCGGTGAAGACTCCTCTTCAGGGTTTCAGAGGAGGTATTGATGTTCCTGTGGATATCGTTAGTTTACCTCTTACCTTGGGGTCAGAGGGAAAGCAGGTAAGGCAATTGTCTCAACATTCTACCTTGCAGTGAAGTTCCCTACAAGCAAAGGGGTTGGAGTGGTTTGAGGAGGCCAAGCAGTGGCTAGACAGTGTTTTGTCACCAGCTTTAGGAGATCAAGTCGGACGTCATACAGTTATCGGAGGTGGAGCTCGAGCTAGACCATCGAGGAAGGTTGAAAAAATGGATGAGGTCGAGCTCTAGCCCGACAGGAAAGTTACTAGTGGTCAAGGTCTTGACGACACAACTAAGAATGAACTCATCGATTGTTTGGCTCACAACATTGACGAATTTATTTGGAGCGTGGAAGACATGTCTGGAATAGACCCCATGATTGCAGTACACATACTCAATGTAAACTCGAGTGCAAGACCAGTAAAGCAGAGAAGGAGACAGTTTGCACTAGAACGAAGGGAGATTATACGGGAAGAAATTGAAAAACTTCGTAAGGCCAACTTCATAAGAGAGGTCCAATACCCAGATTGGCTTGCCAATGTGGTCTTGGTCAAGATGGCCAATGGAAAGTGGCGGGTCTACATCGACTTTACAGATCTAAATAAAGTATGCCCCAAGGATAGCTACCCCTATCCCGAATTGATAATCTTGTGGATAGTACCTCGGGACACAAGTTATACAGCTTCTTGGATGCTTTTTCTGGGTACCATCAAATTCTAATGTCGAAGGAAGATCAGGAGAAGACTTCATTCATGGCGGACTCAGCCATCTATTGTTAGAGGCTCATGTCATTCGGGTTAAAGTACGCAGGAGCTATATATCAAAGACTTGTCAATAAAGTCTTTGCCAACATGATAGGAAGGAACATTGAGGCCTATGTTGACGATATGATTGTCAAGAGCAAGCAGGTGGATTGTCATGTTACTGACCTAGAAGAGGTCTTTGCTACACTCCAAAGGTACAAGATAAAGCTAAATCCCACTAAGTGTGCATTTGGAGTAGCATCTGACAAGTTCTTGAGATTCATGTCACCCATAGGTGAATAGAGGCCAACCCTGACAAGATAGAAGCCTTGGTTTCAATGGAACCACCAAGGTATAAGAAGGATATACAGAAACTAACAAGTCGAATTGCGGCATTGAACAGGTTTGTATCTCGAACGGCAGACAGGTGCTTCCCATTTTTTAGAATCATAAGAGGTGACCAGAGTTTTGATTGGAATGAAGAGTGCATCACAGCTTTTCAAGGGCTAAAGAGAGCTTTAGCAACCTGGCATGTCCTTGTTAAACCAGATCCTGGTGATACGTTGTTACTGTATTTAGCTGTCTCTGAAAGTGCGGTTCTAGTGAAATAGGTTGGTAAGGTCCAGCGACCTATATACTACGTAAGCAAAGCACTCCTAGATGCAGAAACTCAGTACACATTGGCTGAACAACTTGCTTTTACTTTGGTTGTGGCTGCCCGAAAACTCCGCCAGTACTTTCAGTCCCATCCGATTGTTGTCCTCACTAACCAGCCGCTGAGACACATACTTCAGAAGCTGGATATCTCTAGAAGACTACTTAAATGCACAATTGAGCTTGGAGAGTTTGACATAGAGTTTAAACCACGTCCCGCGATTAAGGCGCAAGCAATGGCTGACTTCATTGCAAAACTTACCCTAGCACTCGGGGGCCACGTGGTAGTGACTCGACCAAGACCTTGGAGGTTTAGAAGATATATGTTGATAGGGCATCCAATAGCTCGGGATTGGGTGCCAGAGTCATCATCACTGACTCGACACGAACAATCGAAAGTAAATGTGCATTCAGGTTTGAATTCGAAGCCACCAATAATGAAGCGAAATATGAGGCTGTCATTCTGGTACTAAAGTTGGCACACAACATCGGGCTGGAGAACGTCCACGTATTTAGTGACTCCCAACTTGTGGTGGGCCAGACAGGGGCACCTTCGAGAGAAAAGATGAAAAGATGAACCTATACTGTTTGAAGGCTCATGACCTCCAGAGAAAGTTTAAGAGCTGTGAGATTACAAAAATTGCAAGAGCTGACAACTCGAAAGTCAATGTACTATTTAGACTCATGTGTTATGGGAATGGATGGACTTGATAGAATGGTACACTTGGAAATAGTAACAGCACCCAACATCAATCCAAAGCCGATTATTAGGGACATCGATCATGAGCCCCTCTTGGATGGACCCGATGATGGAGTATTTAAATGGTGGATGTCTACCATCTGATACCCGGGAGGCAAGAAGCGTTAAGTCTAGGGCTATAAGGTATTGTATTATCGGAGGAATTTTGTTTCACAAAGTCTTACTTTACGCTACTTGAGGTGTCTCAAGCCCTCCGAGTCTCTCTAGGCCTTAGCACAGGTTCATGAAGGCATATGTGGAAATCATTAAGGGGCTCATGCGCTGGCCTACAAGCTCATAAGGTATGGGTACTACTGGCATAGCAAGAAGAAAGACGCCTCAGACTATGTCAAAAGGTGTGACAAGTGCCAGAGGTTTGACAATATCATACATACCCCTGCCAAGGAGCTGAAATCCATCCCATGTGCCGCACCCTTTGAGCAATGGAGAATCGACATCCTCGAGCCCTTTCCATTGGCCAGGGATACGTTGAAATTCGTTGTCGTAGCAGTGGAATACTTTACCAAATGGGTAGAGGCGGAGCCGTTGGCAACCATCTCGGAGCTGAAGATCAGATTGTTCGTATAGAAATCCATTATTTGCAGGTTTGGGGTACCTAGGGTATTGATAACAGATAATGGGAGACAATTTAATAACGCGCAGTTCAGAACCTTTTGCAACAACCTCAGGATCAACCACAGCCTAACATCAGTCTCACATCCTCAGAGCAATGGCCTCACCGAGGTAACCAATCGGATCATATTGCAGGATCTCCGGACAAGGATTGAGGATGCCAAAGGTAGTTGGCTAGAGGAATTACCCGCCATCCTGTGAACATATAGAACTTCTCATAAGACCGCGACCAGTGAAACCCCTTTCATGCTAGCCTTTGGCGTGGAGGCCACGGTACCAATTAAAGTTGGTCTTCCAACACAAAGGATGATTGAGCCATACATCGCAGGGCAAACAATCGAACATCTTGACCTGCTTGAGGAAGTAAGGGAGCAAGTGTCTATAAGGACAGTGAGTTATTAGAACATAACAGCCAAGCGCTTCAACACCAGGGTCAAAACAAGGAGATTCAGAGTTGGAGATCTAATACTCCGGAATGCTGCTACCGCTGGTCACCCACCGGGCAAGTTAGGACCAGAATGGGAAGGACCTTACGAAGTCATACGAAAAGTGAGAGAAGGAGCATACAGTTTGAAGGACACCTCGGGGAAGCCACTCCCAAAGCCTTGGAACGCTGACAACTTAAATATTTACTACAAGTAGTTGGCCATGGAGAGCCTAAGTTGTTTTGAGTTTTTATTTTTACAGTTAGTTCTTTTTATTTTTTATTTTTGGCCTGCGTGCCCAAGTGCTTTTAATTTCTGGAAATAGTCTATATGACGTGTAACATTTGTTATTTTAGAACACTCAAGTCCCTTACGACAACAAATTATCCAAATAACATCAAAACAGGCACAAAAAAATGCTCGACCCCGACCTATGATAACCTCAAATATTATTCATGGTGCCAACTTATAGTGGTCGAGATCGAGCTCATTACACACCATACTTGAGCTACTTGGCCCACAATCGCCCAAGTAACACGACTCGAGCTCATTACATCAATAGGACTCGAGCTACTTGGCAAAAATTAGCCAAGTAACACGCTCGAGCTCATTATGACTACATCACTCAAGCTACTTGGCCCGCAATCGCCCAAGTAGCACAACTCGAGCTCATTACATCAATAGGAATTGAGATACTTGGCCAAAAATCAGCCAAATAACACGCTCGAGCTCATTACGTCTACATCACTCGAGCTACTTGGCCCACAATCACCCAAGTAACATGACTCAAGCTCATTACATCAACATGACTCGAGCTACTTGGTCAAAAACCAGCCAAGTAACTCGAGTAACACACCGAGCTCATTGCGAATCACGACTCGAGCTACTTGGCCAAAAATTAGCCAAGTAACACGTTCGAGCTCTTTGCAAAACACGACTCGAGCTATTTGGCCAAAAATCAGCCAAGCAATACGCTCAAGCTCATTGCAAACCGTGACTCAAGCTACTTAGCCCACAACCGCCCAAGTAACACGACTCGAGCTCATTACACATCAACATGGCTCGAACTATCTGGCCAAAACATGACCGCGTAAATAGCCTTGAGTTTCTTTAGCATGCTCTAGCTCATGATGTGATATGACTTGACCTAACTAGCCTAAAAACTGACAAAGTATAATGCACGAGCTCGTTGTATTACATAACGTGACAAAAATCAAGTTACGAACACTAGAACTATTTGGCTGAAGACTGACCAAAGACAAAGCTCGATCAAATTGACTTCGATATTCGAATCCAACATCGAAATCCAGTACAATAAATGCATGAAGAAAATGCACGATCAGAAGAAACAAAAACATCGATCATTCGTTAAGCCTAGATAGGGCAGTGTAGTTGTTACATTTTTTGACAAAAAAACAAAAATTACATTCAAGATCGGGGGAGGGGCCTAATCTAGGTCTGTTGGGCATGCTGGCTGTAGCGCCCCGAGTTCCGTGAACCCGGATTGCCACGTCATCGTCTTTTGCCCTAATTTTGACAATCAATTTTTGCGGAAATAACCTAAGTTTTAAAATCACATTTGTAATTGAAAACTTCGTCGGCAAGAAAACTCATAGGATAATTGTTTTAAAATTTAAATATCGTGTTTTTGGA
>CAIGRF010261059.1:0-26629 GCA_903798235.1 Fraxinus ornus
TTAATTCACTTGATTACATAAGTGTTTGAGTGTGGGAGATGTTTTAGGCACGAGCCTCATGTATAAAAAAAAGGTTCAACTTTGGGAGCCTTTTTTGAGAGATATAGATAGAAAATTTATAGTTGGAAAGTCTAAACTTGCATTACCTTTGGAATGGCACAATGTTTGAGTTTTTATAATAGAAGATGATGAATAAGAACCATTGAATGAAGAAACACATGGCCTCATCGGACGGCTAAAGCCTCTTAACATGCATCAATCAATCATATGCATTTAATGCTAACACCCTTTTGCTACCAAAAGCCTGTCATTTAGGGTTTAGACTCGACATGTTCAGTTAGGTGAAGCGGATATGGCAGTGAATTGTCACATCAATCACTTACCAAATATTATGTAAGAACTTCCATTAAATGAGGCTTCGGTTCCTACAATTGGGTTCGACTTCCAACGTATTGTTTTGACCGTTCATATGGGTTCGACCTTTCATTGAGGCGATGTCCTTGCATTGAGGGAAAGCTCTTACTTGAAATGAAGCTTATGATAAGGCTGTAATTCATTGAAGTGATGCCCTTGGGTTCAGAGTGAGCCGTTACTTGAAGTGAAGCTTGTGATAAAGCTGAATTTCATTGAGGCGATGCCCTTGTGTTGAGGGTGAGCTCGTTACTTGAAGTAAAGCTTGTGCTAATGCTGGGATTCATTGAGGTGGTGCCATTGCGTTGAGGGCGAGCATGATACTTGAAGTGAAGCCTATGATAAGGCTAAAATTTATTGAGGTTGTGCCATTACGTTGAGGGCAAGCCTGTTACTTGAAGTGAAGCCTGTGATAAGACTGGAATTCATTGATGTGGTGCCCTTGCGTTGGGGGCGAGCATGTTACTTGAATTGAAACCTGCGATAAAACTGAAATTCATTAAGGCGATGCCCTTGCGTCGAGGACGAGCCTATTACTTGAGGTGAAGCCTATGACAGGACTAAGATTCATTGAGGACGAGCCTGTTACTTGAAGTGAAACCTATGATAAGGATCTGGTGATATGATATTGATAGGGCACGTACAGTAAAAATACCTCCATTTCCAAGATATGCCCGCGAAGTGTTTACGTGTTCCAATACACATATTACGTGCTCATTAAATGCACAATGATATTGCCTGTTACAACTTTCTGAGGTGATGCGTCTTACGCGCGCTTGACTTACACGAATGAATCTATACTTTTGATTAGAATTTTAATAGGCGCCCTTTCACCTACAACGATTCAGATGAAGAGGACAACTGTATGTTCCAACTTAAATGGGCTTTCGATCGAGCAGCTATGGTTCGACCCCTCTGCCTATAAAAGGGGGCCTTCACGCATTGTTAATTTCTTCATTTTGCGAAAAAATATTCGAACAAGTAAAACTTCTTTTACATATTTTTGACAACGGTGAACTTCTTCTCGTCGAGAAATCAAACTCCTTTTCTCTGGCCAACTTGCTTGATATTTTGTGTAAATCGTAGATTGATTTGTTTAGGTTTTTATTTTTTCAAAAATTGTAAAATGGCCTCTTCTTCGAAAAAGAAGAATGAAAGGAGGGCTTCTACGCAAGTTGACATGGCCATGATATGTGCCGAGGCTGGTGTATTGCCAGTGATCTTCACTGAGAGAATTATGGAGGCAATAGGGATCCTATAGTGCCGGATGATGTAGAAGGGCCCAATTAACTCTAGCATTAGGTGAGAGGCCTCTATGTTAGGGCTATTCGTGGGTCGGTTCGGTTCGGTTCTGCTCGGTTCCAAAATTTTCGGGTATTTAATAAATGGACCCGTCAGGTCCAAATATAATTATGGAACCGTTCGGGTTCGGTTCCGTTCGGTTCGGTTCCGTACCATAATTAAATTTTTTAACATTTACAGCAACACTACATAAATATAACTAATGACATTTCATTNAAAATATATAAATAACTAGCTGTCGAATAACATTAATTCAATGCATACAAATACCAAAAAGTAGATATTAATATTAAAATGTCGGTGATCCATATTAAAAAATTGAGGCCCAAGGCTTAAAATTATGAAATGATCTGATTTAATTAATTAATTTGTTAATTTATTTAGAAAAAACAAAATAATTTAATTAATTCAATAAATAAAATAAAAAATTTATTTAGTTTCGATTCTTATTCGGTTCTTCGGTTCTTGGTTTAAACCTGAGACCCAACCCATACCCATCGGTTCTCGATTCGGGTACCCGTTCGGGTAATAAACTTGTGCAGAATAGCTCGGTTCGGTCCGATTCGGTTCAAGACTTTTGAACACCCTACTCTATGTAGCCGACTTATATGAATGAGAATGAGCTGATGTCATTTAGGGAGTGTTTTAGGCTCCTAGATAATATAGAAATGCTTGTGCTAACCTATGACGAGCGAGCCTATTTTTCTAGGAAAGGTTGCGTTGCCATTAGAGAGGCAATATTTGTGCCGGAATGAGGTTGCCTTTGCACCCATTCTTTAGATACATACTTAGGCGGTATAACTTGGCCTCCACTCAGCTTCTTCTAAATGTATGGAGCCAATTAACAATGGCTTTTCTTCTGTGGAAGGAGGTAATCCTTGGCAATGATATGCCCCCTCATATTTCTCAAAGCTTTTTCAACCCCAAGCCTCTAGCGGGCGAAAGGGGAAAGACTTTAAGGGGTTGTATTATATGAACCCTTGGGTTCGTATTCGCCCTTCATATGGGGCACTATGGCCTTTATTAAGAATTGGAAATCATCTTGTTACTGGGTGAGAGGTAGTTGGCAAACCGTGGAGGGCGATGTGGTCCCCATAAATAACTTGTCGACCTAGTATTGCAAGTATAATGGGTTCTTGTTATCAAGTGTTTCATTCATTTGTCACTTTCTACTTAGACATTTTCCTTTTGTTAACTTGTTTTTTATGCAGTTGTAGTCAACCGGTTCAAGCTTGAGCCAGAAGAGTGGGCAATAGTTCGAGCCATATACCAATTCCTTATTGAGAAGAGATTCTTCATGTCCATAATCGCAAAGCGGTTCTTCTTTGTTACACATTTGTTGATGGCCACCAAGGGTAAATAATTTTTCCATGTATACATTAAATAACTTATTTGTGAATTCATGTCAAGAGTTGATGGCTTCGAAATTTGTAGACTAACATGAGAAGAATGAATATATCAAGCCTAACGTGTTCTTCATGAGGTGACTGGGTGAAGCCAAGAAAAATAACCTACTCAGCACCAACACCTCCTCCTACAAGCACCAACAAGATGAACTGTCTTGTCTATGAAAGTTGAACCCCTTCTTCCTCTAGAGAAGAAGGAAAAGGAGAAGGTGAAGCCTCAGGGAGAGAGTCCCTAAAATAGGAGGGTAGTGATCTCAAGAAATACCGAGCCTCCAATATCGCTAAAACGACAGACTACCAAGCCTCCACTATTGCCAAAACGATAGACTACTATTGGTGAGTCGATGAATAAGCCCATTTCGATAGACCCCATCTTGATTATTAAAATAGTTAAGCCTGGAGATCACGCTAAAGAAGAGTATGGCCTTATAAAAGGAAGATGATGAATGAGGTTTCCAAGGGGGCCCTTATGATGGGAAAGCCCATAAATTCCTTGGGACGACGTTGGATGAGTTAGCCCCCGCCATTTTGGAGATGTTCCCTATCGAGGTACAAGCGGTTACAAGATTCCATCAAAGTATTGGCCTAAAAATTATTCCTCGTGTCGAGACCTGCCACTCGATTAACATGATGGAGGCATGGATCGCTTTGCATGTTCGTTCTCAATGATTCTTCTTGAGCCTCCAATATCACTAAAACGACAGACTACCAAGCCTCCACTATTTCCAAAATGATAGACTACTATTGGTGAGATGATGAATAAGCCCATTTCGACAGACCCCATCTTGGTTATTAAAATAGTTAAGCCTGGGGATCAGGTTGAAGAAGAGTATGGCCTCATAAAAGGAATATGGTGAATGAGGTTTCCAAGGGGACCCTTCTTATTGGAAAGCCTATAAATTCCTTAGGGCGAGGTCGGATGAGTTAGTCCCCGCCATTTTGGAGATGCTCCTCACCAAGGTCCTAGCGGCTACAAGATTCCGCCAAAGTATTGGACTAAAAATTATTCCTCTTATGTCGAGACCTACCACTCGATTAACATGATGGAGGCAGGGATCGCTTTGTAGGCTCACTCTCAAGGATTCTTCCTGAATGCCCAAATATAGTGGTGGCAAACAGGTTGAGCGGCTTGTCGGCTCGGCTCATGATAAGTCGGCTCATAGACGGCTCTGGCTCGTCAAATGATGAGCCCAAACACGAGCCAGTAGGCTGGCTCGCCCATGGGCGAGCGGCTCGTGGGCTCGTCTAAGGTAGATAGTATATTCCATTTTTTTAAAAAGGTTTATCTTAAAAAAATAAAATTGATGAGGTCGCAAATAGAAGCTCGGCTCGACCCACGAGGCACGAGCTCACGGGCCGAGCTGAGCTCGACCTAGGAGTAACGAGCCTAGATTTTATAAACGGGCTACGAGCTCGGCTCGTGACGAACACTAGCCGAGCTCGTGTGTATACGGACCGAGCCATTGCTACTCTACCCAAATGGATATGAGAAGGTTGCAGAGGCTGAATAAATAATTTTTTCAGAAGGCAGCTGATGTGGAGGTGGAGGTGAAAAAGATGAAGTCTTAGGCCTCCAAAGTGGATGAGGTTGTCGAAGTTGCTAAGGTGAAACAGGCTGAGGTGGAGTCGAGGTTGGGACTTTTTCTACTGAAAGTGAAGATTTGAAGAAGGCTGTCCACCTCTACAAGGCTGAAGTGAATGCTTTGATGAAGCGAGTGGAGACTGATAATCTACAAAAGGTAGCTTCATCTTCTTTGGAGGTAGCAAACAAGGAAAATGGGGAGCTGAAGTCCCAAGTTGGTGAGCTGACTGCTCAAGTTACATGTTTGAAGCAACAATTGGAAGAGGCTTGGGAAGCAGCAGTTACTAAGTACTTGGAGCATTTTCATGAAACAACTGAGCATGATGACCTCGATTTATACTAGAGGAGGGTCACATACGATGAAGTACTGAAGAGGATGGCTCAACTGCGTCCTCAGGTAGGCTTGTTTCAATAAGGGATGAATTTATCCTATAAGAACTAGGTTAAAGATTTGGAGAAAAGCCAGCAGCAGCCTCAGCAGGATGTCGCCACCTCTTATGATTTAGGCATTTTTGTTTGTATTTGTAATTTCTGAGGCCTTTGCCTCCTCTTCTGTAACAATTTACCTAATGAACGAATTTTTTGTTTAATTGTTATGTTGATACACTTTTCCTTCAATTTGTACAAGTGTTGACGCCTCGACCAATAATACAAACAAATATCAACACTCAATGCCGAGCTAAGCTCTCTTGGGATGACTAGAGTATAGAACAGACAGATTTTCCATGGTCGATTTCATTCTGAACTGGTTGCTTCGCCGAGTAACATTCATTCTAAGAAAATACTTGAAACAATTTCTAAGTGTGAAAGACTCGTCCATAGAGTGTAATCTAACCTTTTTAACACTAATAAGAGGTTCATGCCTACATGGGTTCGGTGTTAAAACCGTTCAACTCGTGAGAGATTAATGTAAATAGTTTCATGCTGGTTTGTCCCTTGTTAAAAGCCTTTCATAGTTTCTCTACAAAGGGGGGATGGCTCTTCCACATAGAGAATCCCTCCATGGTATTTGAACCCTCCAAGGAAGGGGTTAGATTATAGTATGTGTAACGCCCCGAAAGTTTTAGAATAAAATTTTATTTTTTTTATATACTATAATGGTCAAGTATTTAGAACTTTTCAAATAGTTGAGGTAATTTCGAGAATGAAATTTTTTGAGGGGAGATTGCAACGTCCCGAAAATTTTAGAATAAAATTTTATTTGCTTTATATACTATATTTTTAATATTTTGAAAAAAAAAAGATTAAAATGAAACATGTTTTAAATTTCTATCTTATTTGAGCCAAATAATTATGTATCGATAGAGTGATAAATGTTGATTTTGATAATGATAATCTTTTTGTGATTTGGATAGAGTTTGATTGCAATCTTAATTTGATAAAGTTTAAAAGTAATCAAAATTCTATTATTTGAAATCAACTATTATCCAAATTTCTCATATACATCATTTTAAATTCTAGTTGTATACAAATTCAATTGAGAATTTCAACTTTAAATAGTGTAGGAATTCTCATTATTTCACGACAGAAAATAAAGAGAGCCACAGTGGAGAGAGAATGAGAGGAAAAAGTATAGAAAAATATATGATTTTGCGTGCAAAATTTTATTCTTTTCAACCTTTCAAAATCAATGTAAGATACTTTTGTACAAGTGGTTCGTTTCCTTATGCTTTGATATTTAGTAATTTATGCATGAATTGCCCGTGGACCTTCGGGTTCTTTATTAAGAGATATGAGGTCCTATGGGAATTTAAGATGACCTAAGATGAGTGTGTCGCTTGATCACCGATATACTCCATAAGAAAAGAGTAGTATGAAAGTGTGTATTTTATTGTTATATATGCCCTATTTGTTTCGGATTAAAATTAAATTTTAATCTAAGTCAATGTCAAAGAATCAATATTAACCACATATTTCATGGGTCACAGCTTTTCAACCACATATTTCAAAAACTTCTATCATAATCTATTAAAAATCTAATTTTAATCCATACTAAACACCGACATAATTGTGTATGTAAACTACACGTATCGTACTGAGTATTTTTAAATACTTACTCTTACAAAATTTTACAGGTTAGTACGGGTCA
Organism: Fraxinus ornus; assembly: GCA_903798235.1. Classification (NCBI taxonomy): domain Eukaryota; kingdom Viridiplantae; phylum Streptophyta; class Magnoliopsida; order Lamiales; family Oleaceae; genus Fraxinus; species Fraxinus ornus. The sequence goes on from CAIGRF010261059.1 coordinate 6,791, forward strand.
AATGGAATAGTGGCGAGATGGTGATGCGGACTGTCACAGGAATTGAAGAAATAAAAACATTTAAGTATTTCCGTCTTCAAATTAGTAATTAGTTTAATTCAAAGACATGTTATTTAATTAGTGATTATATTATTTTTTTTAAGATACAATTTTCATGTTTAGTTTAAATTTATGGATATTTCAGTTATTTTTTTAAACGAGTATTAGTTTATCATTATGCTTTTCGATACAAAGAAAATTGAATTTTGGTAATAGTGCCACCATTATAAAAAAAATTAAGGATTAATTTTATTTTCGTTTAAATGATTGATATAAATGATGTTTTAAAATTTATATTTTAAGAAGTCTCAAGTTTTATTTATACAAAGAAAAATCATAATCATGATAAAAGAACAACATTTCATTTTACACCTTGGGATCGATTGGAGAGTGTCGAATAGCAAAGCCTAGAGATGTCAACGAACCGAACCGCGAGCCGAAACAATTATGTATCGATAGAGTAATAAATGTTGATTTTGATAATGATAATCTTTTTATAATCTGGATGGAGTTTGATTGCAATTTTAGTTTGATAAAGTTTAAAAGTAATCATAATTCTATTATTTGAAATCAATTTTGATCCAAATTTCTTATATAGATAATTTTAAGTTCTAGTAGTATACAAACTCAATTGAGAATTTCAACTATAAATACTGTAGGAATTCTCATTGTTTCACGACAGAAAATAAAGAGAGCCACGGTGGAGAGAGAATGAGAGGATAAAGTATAGAAAAATATAAGATCTTTTGCGTGTAATATTTTATTCTTTTCAACATTTCAAAATCAAGGTAAGATACTTTTGTATAAATAGTTCGTTTCCTTGTTCTTTAATATTCAGTAATTTATATATGAATTGCCAGTGGACCTTCGGATTCTTTATTAAGAGATATAAGATCCTACGAGAATTTAATATCACCTAAGATTGGTGTGTCGCTTGGTCACTGATATATTCCATAAGAAAATAGTAGTATGAAGTGTTTATTTTATTGTTATATAATTGTATATAGAAACTGCATGTATCTTATTGAGTATTTTTAAATACTCACATTTACAAAATTTTACCGATTAGTTCGGGTCAATTGGAATAGTGGCGAGATGGTAATGCAGACTGTCAAAGGAATTGAATAAATAAAAACATTAGTTTTTCTGTCTTCAAATTATTAACTAGTTTAATTCAAAGACATGTTATTTAATTAGCGATTATGTTATTTTCTTTAAGATACAATTTTCATATTTAGTTTAAATTTATGGATATTCCAGTTTTTTTTAAAGAATATTATTCTATTGTTTCGCTTTTGGATACAAAGAAAATTGAATTTTGCTAATACTCCAAGGTTTCTTAAATTTTGGGGTGTTATAGTATTCATATTAAGTTCTAAAACTCATTGATATTAATGAAATAATTACATGGGTTGGGAAAAAGCATCCAACTAAGGTGATGAGACTTGCTCACTGATAATACATTCTCAAATGCTCGATATTCTATGAACGCAGATGTGCCGTTTCATCCAGGTCTGAAATTCTGTACGTGCCAGATTTTATTTCCTCAGAAATTCGATAGGGCCCTTTCCAATTGGGGCCAAGACTTCCTATGTCGGGCTCCTTTGAAGAAAGAGACCTTTCTTACTATGAGATTGCCTCTGTGAAATGATCTCTTCTTTACCTCCATATTATAATACCAGGTCATTTTTCTCTAATACGAGGCAAGTTTCACTTACGAGTCATATCTCATTTCTTCAAGAAAATCGAGCTTGTACCTCCTCAACTCATCATTGGATATTTCAACGAAGTATATGCGACGAGGTGAATGCAATCCTACCTCTACTGGTTATAGCATCTACCACATATGCCTTTGAAAAGGGGATTTCACGAGTAGAGGTTCGGCTTGTGGTGAGAATTGTCCATAGTACTTGGGGAAGTTCATCAATCCAAGCTCCCTTTGATGCATCTTACTTCCTTTTCAGGGTATACTTGATGGTTTTGTCGACATCTTCAACCTGACTATTTGCTTGAGGGTGATGCGGGGTTGAGAAGTGCTTTTTGATCCCTAATTCTTCACAGATCCCCGACCTTTTTGTTGTCAAACTGTCTGTCATTATCTGATACAATGGAGAAGGGAATCTCCAACCGACAANTTACAAAATTTTACCGATTAGTTCGGGTCAATTGGAATAGTGGCGAGATGGTAATGCAGACTGTCAAAGGAATTGAATAAATAAAAACATTAGTTTTTCTGTCTTCAAATTATTAACTAGTTTAATTCAAAGACATGTTATTTAATTAGCGATTATGTTATTTTCTTTAAGATACAATTTTCATATTTAGTTTAAATTTATGGATATTCCAGTTTTTTTTAAAGAATATTATTCTATTGTTTCGCTTTTGGATACAAAGAAAATTGAATTTTGCTAATACTCCAAGGTTTCTTAAATTTTGGGGTGTTATAGTATTCATATTAAGTTCTAAAACTCATTGATATTAATGAAATAATTACATGGGTTGGGAAAAAGCATCCAACTAAGGTGATGAGACTTGCTCACTGATAATACATTCTCAAATGCTCGATATTCTATGAACGCAGATGTGCCGTTTCATCCAGGTCTGAAATTCTGTACGTGCCAGATTTTATTTCCTCAGAAATTCGATAGGGCCCTTTCCAATTGGGGCCAAGACTTCCTATGTCGGGCTCCTTTGAAGAAAGAGACCTTTCTTACTATGAGATTGCCTCTGTGAAATGATCTCTTCTTTACCTCCATATTATAATACCAGGTCATTTTTCTCTAATACGAGGCAAGTTTCACTTACGAGTCATATCTCATTTCTTCAAGAAAATCGAGCTTGTACCTCCTCAACTCATCATTGGATATTTCAACGAAGTATATGCGACGAGGTGAATGCAATCCTACCTCTACTGGTTATAGCATCTACCACATATGCCTTTGAAAAGGGGATTTCACGAGTAGAGGTTCGGCTTGTGGTGAGAATTGTCCATAGTACTTGGGGAAGTTCATCAATCCAAGCTCCCTTTGATGCATCTTACTTCCTTTTCAGGGTATACTTGATGGTTTTGTCGACATCTTCAACCTGACTATTTGCTTGAGGGTGATGCGGGGTTGAGAAGTGCTTTTTGATCCCTAATTCTTCACAGATCCCCGACCTTTTTGTTGTCAAACTGTCTGTCATTATCTGATACAATGGAGAAGGGAATCTCCAACCGACAAATGAGATTTATCCAGATGAATTAGGAGGTGTTGGCCTTAGTAATTTTAGCCAAAGGTTCAACTTCTACCCACTTAGTGAAATAATCAATAACGACGATTTTAAAACTAGCACTGCCATTTCCCTTTGGTAGGTGGCCTATTAAATCAATTTTCCATTTGGGAAACGACCATAGGCTCGTCAGGACTTGAGCTCCTGAGATGGTCGTCTTTAAATGTTGTCAAAACACTGGCACTTATCGTATCTTCGTACAAATTCAGCATCATCTTTCTTCAAGGTAAAGGTAGGCTAGTGATAGCCCTACCTTAGCACATTATATGCAAGTGCTGGTCCTCAGGTATGATTGCCACATACTTCTTTATGAATTTCTCTGAGCACATAATTGACTTCCTCTTCTCCAGTCCATCGAAGGAGAGGCAAGGAGAATCCTCTCTTGTAAAAAACACCATCTTGAAGTACAAAATGTGTAACCCTTCTCTTGAGTTTGTGAGCTTCTTCTTTATCCTCAAGCAGAGTATGATCCTTGAAGAATGTTATGATTGGTTGCATCTAGGTGGGGTCCCTATAATCCACATTACTCTTCTCCTCTTGCAATGGAAGGCTTGGAAAGGTGTTCAATTAGAATCACTTTGAGCAATTTGGAGTCCTTATTGTTGGCTAACTTTGATAATGCATCGACGTTTACATTTTCGGCATGAGGGATAAGTCCAATTCGAACTTTTCAAAAGAGGGCAGGGAATCAATAACCTGTTTGAGGTAGATTGTCATGCCTGTCTCTAGCAGTAAAGTTGCAATTAACCCGGCTTACTACCAGCTGCGAATAGCTATTAACAAGGAGCCTCCTTACTTGCATCTCTTTAGCTAATCTGAGCCTAGCTAATAATGCCTCATATTCTACTTCATTGTCAGATGCTTTGAACCTAAATCTTACCGTGCAATTGAGTTTGTGGCCTTCCGGGCTTACCAAGACCACTCTAGCTTCGGAGACAGTTCCTCCAAAAGAACCATCAACAAAAAGGTTCCAATTGGGAGGTTCTACAGGTTTAATCACTAGCTCCATTTTGGGAGCACTAGCAAATTCTGCTACAAAGTTTGTAAGGGCTTGTCCCTCCTTGACTTGTACATGATGTCAAATTTGCTTAATTCCATTGCCCATTTTATCAACTTTCTCAAGGCATTAGTCTGATGCACTTGTTTCAATGGGAAATTTGTTAATATTTGTGCACTGTGGGCCTGGAAATATGGTCTCAATTTTCTAGAGGCAGTAACAAGGAGAAGCACGAGCTTCTCTATATCAAGATAACGAGTTTATGCAGACAATAGGGCTTTGCATACGTAATATACAGGCACTTGAAGATTGTCCTCTTCTCTTATCCGGTAGGAATTCACAAAATTTTATATTAAAAATGCTTTGATATGATTAATAAAGCCAAATGCATCCTGTTTATGCAAATAGTTAATTAGTTAAAATATAAATCTGCTCCAAGAATCGAGATTTGCAGTGTAAAAAGGGTTTATTATTATATATTGGAAGTTTGAGTGGTTGGCCATGACATAATCCCAAATTTTAATGGCAATCCAAAAACATACATATCCTTAAATTTAGCAAAGAGATGAATATGTGAATCACAAATTTAGGCTACCTGTAATTGAAGGCTGATTTTTTACATACCCACCCTCCCAAAATGAGAGCCTTACGTTTCATCCATCCATCCATCCATTTCAATGACCTAATTCCATCAAGAGGAAGAAGGTGCTGCAACTGCAGGTGGTTTCAGGGTGGAGTTGGTGGCAGGCTGCTGTTGATGGTGGTTATTGATGGCAATGGATGGTCGGGATGCGCGAGCACGTAAGGTGATTGTGGTTGTGGACCCAACTCGTGAATCAGCAGCTGCTCTGCAATACACCCTCTCACATGCATTGATAGAAAAAGACACCCTAATTCTATCCCATGTTGAAAACAGCAATGCATGGAAAAATCCCTTCGGCTGGCTTGGCTAGCTGTCGCCTCCTCGTCATCCACGGAAGCTAGCGGAGGAGTTATGGACTTTCTTGAAGCAACGAAGCATGCTTGTGAAATTGCTCATCCAAAGTTAAAGATTCTTGTAGAGCAAGCAGACATGGTGGATGGAAAGGACAAGGCTTCCATAACTCTTGCCCAAACCATAGCTCAAAAAATTGATCTTCTTGTTATTGGGTAGCGGAGGAGTCTATCTAATGCAATATTAGGGTGAGTTCTGAATTTCATATTTTACAATGATGTATGAAAATGTAAACATTTTTTCCAAAAGCTATAGGTGATACGAGAAGAACAGTCAAGCCATATATCACCCATAATTAGCTCAGAATCCACCCTAAGTATTATTCAGTTCTGCCTTACGTCTAGGTCCACCATCAAATTCATGTGTTGCTAAGCATCATCTTCAATTTGTATGCATAATATAAAAATTATCGTGATGTTTTATGAAATGAATTTTCAACTCTTGCAAAATCTCCGTCATCTAGAGAGAGAGAGAGAGAGAGAGAGAGAGAGGGTTCAATTTTTAATATCGAATTGACATTATAACGCGCTTCGAACTTTTGATAATTAATTACTAAATAAATGTATAAAGAATCCTCAAGAAACTAATCAAATAGATGAAAACATTTTTAACATGGATTTGACAGAGATATATTTTAAGATTCTGTGTCATTTTATTCTAGCTTTCATTTTCTTCTTTTGGATTATCTTTCGAACTTTACTTTGTATACAGAATAGTGTACACAGAAAATGGACAGTATACACACATAGGTGGGATCTAATTTTTTTTGTCAATATTTTATTCATATGGAGCCCACCTCCCATGTGAGATTTCTGTAAGAATTCTGGAACACCATTTCTGTACGAATGGTTTTATTCTTATCTTTAACTAGTTTTATCCATAATTCTGTCGAATTTTTATAGTGATCATATTATAATAACGATTTCCTCTGACATTTTCAAACATACATCAAAATTAAACTTTATAGCATCTTAGGTAGGAAAATTGGATAAAAGTGTTTAGTATAATATCTAGTCATGTTCAATATTGTGTACCAGACGCGCAATTCCTGTATCTACTCACGTTCTACCTCTTACCTCTACCTCTATAACTAACTATGCGACCCCCACCAAAGGCCTGAGCGTCTATATGTTACTCCAAATATTGATCAGCTCGGCCCACGAAAACCTGGAAACCATAAGTTAAAAGAGTGTGAAAGCAATTTTTTTTACTTCTTTTTTTTTTCAATATAAATCTCATAAATATTGTTGGGTTTGTGTTATTGATCTGGCCTAAACGAGGATCACTAAGAGGGCTAGATACAGCAGAATATTTGATTGAGAACAGCAAATGCACCTGTGTTGCAGTGCAGAAGAAGGGTCAAAATGCTGGAACACTAAAACACGCAGAAACTTCTGGCTATTAGCGTAGGCACCACAACGTGGATCCTATCAACTTGTTCCATTTGTAAATCACTCGTTTCTTACCCCCTTTGCAGTTTTTTTTTTTTTCCAAAATATGTTTACTCGTGTCTCAGTTCTAATTTTGCAATATAGTTTGGTTTGTTTCTGCAATATTTAGGGGAATGATGTTAGCTGATCTACTAGAATAAGTCGATAATATGATTTTCATTAGGTGAATATCTTTTCAACGATAATCCCAATGTTTTAAAAATTGGTATAGGTATTGACCTAGAAAAAACAAAAGGTAGAGGATCAAAAAGTCAAACCAAAGTCAAATCAGTTGTAAAAAATAGTTAATAAAAGAAAGATTCGAGATGAAACAAGTAGTATTACTTGTTGTTTCACAGTTCTTATTTTTGTCGATTTTTACCCACAACTACACCAGTTCCTTCCGTCAAACCGGCCATTTACGTCTGGTTTTGATGCATTGATAATCCATCAAAACCATGCCAGGGAATCTAAAGGATTTTCCCGGCCATCCATGAAAATTCAGAGTTATTTTACATTGAAGACAAATTTGAAATAAATAAATTAATCTCCTCTCCAACGTCTAAATGAAATCATTCAACATAGTTTTATATTGTGCAAAGATTTTGGATTCAAATCTCGTCTTCATCTATTTATAAAACTTAATCTCGCATTAGGCCTTTGATTGATGAAAATCTGGTACGCATGTGAGCAAGACAAAATTTAGAATAAATAAATTAATCCCCTCTATCAATTCAAAAATTTAGGCGATTCAACAATTTACAATGAGTAACATTTGATCCAGTTCACTATTCTCTCTGTCGTAAACAACTTTCTACCCTCTGTATTCCGACAACCCAGCTCCGAAGTGAAAAATAAAACCCACAACTCTAAAAATGCCTTCATATTTTAAGTTTCAGAAACTTAATGGTACATGAAACTGGAGATTCAAAGTTCGTCATGCATAGGTTGTTCTAATGGTACATCCATATGAGGAATTACATTCTCGCGAACTGGAGCAACATGAATACCATCTCGGCCAGCTATAGGTACGACGATCCCTTCTTGTCCTGCCATTCCAGCCTTCACAGCTGCCATAATCTTACTCTGCAACTTGAGTATCCCAATGCGCTTTGAAACAACATAAAGTACGGCCAATGAGAAAATAAGAAATCCAACAACAATTATCAACCTGCCAAAAAAATTTAAAAATTCATCCTTAGACGAGCCAATAGAAATTGTAGCTTATTTAGAAATAAATTATGCACAATACCTGTCAAGAACATCTTGACGTTGCATCGTGGAGAGAAGGTCTCGGGTCCGCATCAGTAACGAGCGGTGGCCCTTGTACTCACTTTCGGCCTTCTTTAGCACTCCTGTTGAGTCCTCTGCAACAATCAGAAGCTCATATAATGTTGTCTAGATACATTAATTACCAAGATTTTGACAACAGCACAGAAAAAGTTAATGGATCATATAACATAAACAGAGCTCGTGTGTCGATGTAGCCACATAACCCCACCCATGGAACAATGGGACTGAGAACATAAAATGAAAGGCATGCACGAATTGTACCATGTTATATACTGCCTGGTTTTGCCTTCCTCTTTTATGGTCAGCTAACGCCACAATTAGTGGATGCACTCAACTAACACCACTGTACCTCAGATCACATTACACTAGAGGTGACAAATGGGCCAGCATGGCATGGTTTTGAGGTGGCAAAGACAAGGCAGATGGCCTTCAGCTGGGCCTAGCGGGCCAGGCTTTTTTCGTGCCATGCCACCAGGCCACCTGCATGTTTTAACACCTCTACTGATGCAACAGGGAAAGTCTATTCTAGGCGCCGCGTATGAGAAATTAAATCAATTAGGTTTATGTTATTTTCCTTATTTTCTATTAATGAGAACTTAAGACAACTTATTTTGTTTCCTTAAAGAGAAAATCCTAGTTTCCTTATTTCTCAGTTTGTTTTCTTATGGAGGAAACCCTAGCTTTCCTTATTTCTTCTAGTTTAGACTCTATAGGAGATTCATTCAAAGCTTTAGTTCTATCACCGCCCCTATTACTAAGTACATTGAAAAGGATGATTTTTGTTGACCCCTATGCAATGACCCGAGCCTCGTGCTTGAGACGCTATGTCATATTTACTTTTCGTTTTGGGAGAGACGGAGAGCATCTGCTCTCTCAATCCTTTACAGATTAATATTGCGTACCATAGAATTTGAACCGAAGACTTCTATCTTATGAGAGATTTAAGCTAAATCTTGGCACAAATTGGGCAAGTGAAGCGCACCTTTACTTTGAAAAACTCATAGGGCAAGTAACAAAAGTGCAAGCTAACTAATGGCAAGGGCCAAAAATAAAGAGTTTTGAAGTTGCTCAATTAGTACCAGAATTCAACTTAAATCTATCATAAAACATAAGACAAAGGTCTTGATTCGAATCCTAATGTACGTGATAGAAAGTCGTGAGGAATTAAGAGGATAGCTACCCTTTCAAAATGAACAGTACATATGATATATGACTTAGGCACAAGGTCCGGGTCGTTATAGGCTCTTCGTTGCCTCAGTTTCAAGCATAAATTTAGTGAACGATATGTTAAGTGGGTCGAGTTTCTTCAAGAGTTCACCTTTGTCCTCCACCATCGAGCCGGAGTAAAAAACAAAGCGACAACGGTCTTAATCATCACTATGGTACAAAATTCTATGAGAAATATTGTGATGGAATGTAAACACATGAAGGACGATTATCTCAATTGTCCCAACTTTGACATTATCTTTCAGGAACTCGTACATATTCCCTCTGTGCCATGTTGCTTATAGATGGTTATCCTTTTAAAGGAACCAAATTGTGTCTCCATCGTACCTTGCTTCGTGACTTCCTTGTTTGGAAACTAAAAACATGAGTCTAGTTGTTATTATGATAGAGAAAACTTTCTCCTTAGTCAAGGGTAAGATTTTATTGGCCTTCTCTCAAGAAGGGTGTTGCCCACATTCTTTCTTCGTGTCGCCTGTATTAGTTAGGTAAAGCACAACGTCAAAAACCTAGGATGTATACTCCTCTCCCCATTCCTCATATTCCCTTGTGTGACCTTAGCATATATTTTGTTCTCAAGTTGCCTAAATGAGCTAGAGTTCATGATTCCATTCTAGTAATTGTGGATAGGTTCTCTAAGATGACCTATTTCATTCCCTATTCCTAGTCTACTCACACATCCTATGCTGCTGAGTTACTCTTCAAAGAAGTTTTCTGCCTACAATGGCTCCCGGTCACTATTGTGTCTCATTATGATGATAAGTTTATTAGTTACTTTTAAAAAGTACTGTGTAAATTTTTTAGGATGACACCTAATTTTTCTTCTGCTTTCTACCCCAGACCGATGGTCGAACTAAAGTGGTGAACCATAGTTGGTATCCTACTTCGTTTCTTACTTGGGGATAAACCAAATAATTGGGATCTTGTGTTACCTACTGCTGAGTTTACATGTAAGAATTATGTCAATAGGCCATCAATAGCCCATTCGAGGTCATCCAGAATTCTTCCTACATTAACCACTAAATCTTGTTCCTTAGCTTACTAATTTTCGTCTAGCTATCTCTACTCAAGATTTTGCTTATAGCATTCGTGACTTGTATGATGAGATCAAATGTAAAATTACTTTTAAGTAATGACCACTATAAACCGGCAACCGATTCACATTGTAGGGGCAAAGAGTTTAATGTTAGACAATTTTGTCATGATGCTATATGATTTACACCCGTACATTTTCTAAAACATGCTGCAGGGCAAAGAGTTTAATGTTAGACAATTTTGTCATGATGCTATATGATTTACACCCATACATTTTCTAAAACATGCTGCAAAAAAGCTTTATGCTAGATCATTTGGGCCTTTCCCCATTATTAAAAAGTTAGGAACTAATGCTTATCTTCTTGATTTGCTAATGCACTTAAATATTAGTCTTATTTTTTATAGCAGATTTATATCCTTAACGAGTACGAGCCTCCGATTTTACAGTCTAATATTTATGTAAGACAGACTCCTCGCCTGCCTCTTGAGCCCATGTGACCATATTTACTTTAAGATATCATTGATGAGGTGCTCGATAATCAGATTATTGCTTCACAAGATGGTGATTTTCAAAGGTTTTTGGTGTGTTGGAAGGGTTGTCTAGTTATAAATTTTTTGGACACCTACCTAGATTATACATCACCAGAGTAGAGTTCTATTCAATCGAGAAGGAATGATGCAACATGGAACTTCTATTCTGGGCATAATAAAAATTAAACAATTAATTTTAAGTTTGCTCCTTATTTTCTATTGATGAGTTTTTAAAACAATTTAGTTTGTTTCCTTATAGAGAAATTGTTTCCTTAAACCCTAGTTTTCCTTATTTCTTAGTTTGTTTCCTTGTAGAAAGAACCCTACTTTTCCTTATTTCTTCTAGTTTAGACTCTATATAGAGAGGCTCTTTATTTTGTAATAGTACAGCTTCGATATTGAATAAAAATACGAAACTTCTCCCTCAAATTTTCTCTATTTTCCCTTTTCTTTCTTCCTCACTTTCTCCTCTTCTTTAATTGTTGAACTGATTAATCCGATTGTGTTCGTAGTTGATGAGTGTAATTCACTCATACTTTAGATATCATCTAAACTTGATATTAAACTTATTTCTACGAGTTTTAGAACATTTTAATGTGTGTTTTGATGTTGTGATATAGATTGATGAAATTGAAGGAAATAAGCAAAAGTTAGCAAATTGGAGAAATATACTAAATTGTAAGAGATTCAAAGTTCGAGGCCTAAAGTGTAAACACTAAAAAGTTGTGTCGGACCTCAAAATGAAGATTCGAGAGTGCTTAGAGTCAATTGGATAAAGAAATAAGTCAAATGGATAAAATATAATCAAAGTATGATCACACATAAATTTTCAACCAAAAAAGTTATGCTCCAAATTTGTAGTCTCATATTGAGACTCATTTTTGACATAGCAAAAGTTTGAGTTTCAGAAGAATGACGACATCGATTTTCACAAATTTGCTCAAGTGACAATGTGGCTGATTTATTTACAAAAGCACCGCCAATATCTACATTCAAGAATTGGTTCACAAGATTGGAATAAGTTGATTCAAAAGTTTTCAGTGATCAATATCAGGGGGAGTAGTTGTACTTTTTTTCTTCACTTAGGTTTTATCCCACTAGATTTTTCTAGCATCATGACCTATCATATCCAAGTATCATGTAGATTAATTTCAACAAAAGATAATCCAACAATTTTGTTTGAAGACAATACTGCTTTTATTAGACAACTCAAATGAAGTTATATCAAATGTGATATGGCGAAGCATATTTTTCCAAAATTCTTTTATACACATGAGTTTCAGAAAAATGACGACATCGATTTTCACAAATTTGCTCAAGTGACAATGTGGCTGATTTATTTACAAAAGCACCGCCAATATCTACATTCAAGAATTGGTTCACAAGATTGGAATAAGTTGATTCAAAAGTTTTCAGTGATCAATATCAGGGGGAGTAGTTGTACTTTTTTTCTTCACTTAGGTTTTATCCCACTAGATTTTTCTAGCATCATGACCTATCATATCCAAGTATCATGTAGATTAATTTCAACAAAAGATAATCCAACAATTTTGTTTGAAGACAATACTGCTTTTATTAGACAACTCAAATGAAGTTATATCAAATGTGATATGGCGAAGCATATTTTTCCAAAATTCTTTTATACACATGAGTTTCAGAAAAATGACGACATCGATTTTCACAAATTTGCTCAAGTGACAATGTGGCTGATTTATTTACAAAAGCACCGCCAATATCTACATTCAAGAATTGGTTCACAAGATTGGAATAAGTTGATTCAAAAGTTTTCAGTGATCAATATCAGGGGGAGTAGTTGTACTTTTTTTCTTCACTTAGGTTTTATCCCACTAGATTTTTCTAGCATCATGACCTATCATATCCAAGTATCATGTAGATTAATTTCAACAAAAGATAATCCAACAATTTTGTTTGAAGACAATACTGCTTTTATTAGACAACTCAAATGAAGTTATATCAAATGTGATATGGCGAAGCATATTTTTCCAAAATTCTTTTATACACATGAGTTTCAGAAAAATGACGACATCGATTTTCACAAATTTGCTCAAGTGACAATGTGGCTGATTTATTTACAAAAGCACCGCCAATATCTACATTCAAGAATTGGTTCACAAGATTGGAATAAGTTGATTCAAAAGTTTTCAGTGATCAATATCAGGGGGAGTAGTTGTACTTTTTTTCTTCACTTAGGTTTTATCCCACTAGATTTTTCTAGCATCATGACCTATCATATCCAAGTATCATGTAGATTAATTTCAACAAAAGATAATCCAACAATTTTGTTTGAAGACAATACTGCTTTTATTAGACAACTCAAATGAAGTTATATCAAATGTGATATGGCGAAGCATATTTTTCCAAAATTCTTTTATACACATGAGTTTCAGAAAAATGACGACATCGATTTTCACAAATTTGCTCAAGTGACAATGTGGCTGATTTATTTACAAAAGCACCGCCAATATCTACATTCAAGAATTGGTTCACAAGATTGGAATAAGTTGATTCAAAAGTTTTCAGTGATCAATATCAGGGGGAGTAGTTGTACTTTTTTTCTTCACTTAGGTTTTATCCCACTAGATTTTTCTAGCATCATGACCTATCATATCCAAGTATCATGTAGATTAATTTCAACAAAAGATAATCCAACAATTTTGTTTGAAGACAATACTGCTTTTATTAGACAACTCAAATGAAGTTATATCAAATGTGATATGGCGAAGCATATTTTTCCAAAATTCTTTTATACACATGAGTTTCAGAAAAATGACGACATCGATTTTCACAAATTTGCTCAAGTGACAATGTGGCTGATTTATTTACAAAAGCACCGCCAATATCTACATTCAAGAATTGGTTCACAAGATTGGAATAAGTTGATTCAAAAGTTTTCAGTGATCAATATCAGGGGGAGTAGTTGTACTTTTTTTCTTCACTTAGGTTTTATCCCACTAGATTTTTCTAGCATCATGACCTATCATATCCAAGTATCATGTAGATTAATTTCAACAAAAGATAATCCAACAATTTTGTTTGAAGACAATACTGCTTTTATTAGACAACTCAAATGAAGTTATATCAAATGTGATATGGCGAAGCATATTTTTCCAAAATTCTTTTATACACATGAGTTTCAGAAAAATGACGACATCGATTTTCACAAATTTGCTCAAGTGACAATGTGGCTGATTTATTTACAAAAGCACCGCCAATATCTACATTCAAGAATTGGTTCACAAGATTGGAATAAGTTGATTCAAAAGTTTTCAGTGATCAATATCAGGGGGAGTAGTTGTACTTTTTTTCTTCACTTAGGTTTTATCCCACTAGATTTTTCTAGCATCATGACCTATCATATCCAAGTATCATGTAGATTAATTTCAACAAAAGATAATCCAACAATTTTGTTTGAAGACAATACTGCTTTTATTAGACAACTCAAATGAAGTTATATCAAATGTGATATGGCGAAGCATATTTTTCCAAAATTCTTTTATACACATGAGTTTCAGAAAAATGACGACATCGATTTTCACAAATTTGCTCAAGTGACAATGTGGCTGATTTATTTACAAAAGCACCGCCAATATCTACATTCAAGAATTGGTTCACAAGATTGGAATAAGTTGNATCCTATTACATTGAAAATGACAATGTTGAAGTTTGGAAAAATAGCGAAGAGTGGAGCAAAATTAAAAGAAAAACTCAAAAGCTTTTTTCAAAGTTCCATGATGCGGATTGCCAACGTCAAGTTAGTGACGTTAAAAAAGCACTTCTTGGGAGGCAACCTAAGCTTTCTTCTTTTTATTTATTTTATTTTTAAATTATAGGATAGTTTAGTTTATAGTTTATTTAGAAATCATCATCTATATCCCCGTCTTCCCCTGGGTCATTGAGTAATTAAGTTGGTTATTAGATATTTGAGCTAAATAACCACGTTCCACATATTTAATATCTAAAATTTGATTTTTCAGGAACATGACGTAGCGAAACACTTAAACCAACATTGACAAGGAGAAAACAGGATAAATCTCAAATTTGGAGGGAAGTATGACAAACATTCATCAAATTCAGTATCATAAACACCAAAACGTTATAGGTAATGCAGATAATTCATGGAAGTCTTCCTCACTTTTCTTTAATTTTACATTGGGGACAATGTTCAATTTAAGTCTGGGGGTATTTGCATAATATTTAATTTTATTCTTTTGTGTGCGTGTTTTTTTTTTTTTTAAAAAATTATTTTCGCTGCTTGTGTGGGTTGAATAACATTGTTAGCAATGATGCATATATTTGGGAACAAGAGTCGATTGTGAGTTATAAATCAGTTATGTGCTTGAGTTAAATTCTTACTTATTCTTGCAAACAATTGTGACATAAACGTGAATTGAGTATAACGTTGAACATGAATAGGTCGATTCATAAATGATATAAGTTATGTGTCAAATTTTCGAGAATGAGTGTTTAGTAATGGGCATTGCACTAATCATTGTAAAAAAAAATAAATAAAAAAATAAAAAAAATGGACGTCTATAATAATCTCATTGTGAAACATTTTTAGAAGCCTTTATGACTCGAGTGAATAAGTCTGCAAGGGTTTAAAACCTGATACTCTAAAGTAATTTGACTTGGGAGTTATCGTCCTAAAACTCGTTACATGAGTCATTTAGAAGCCTTATGGATAGATGTCTGCACAAAGGGTGAATAAAAAATACTTATAGCTGAAAAAGCAAGTGCATAAAACAGAAGACACACCATAGATCTTGATTAGCCCCAACCACTCATTTTAGAGGATTAAGCCTTTTACACGAGGTTAGTAACTTAGTTGATTCTTGGAGGTTGAAGCAGTCGAAAATAGGAGAATCCTCATTTATTGATATGTTGAACTTCATTTAGTAACAACTACCCGAACTAGAGAGGGTAACGAGTATTGTTAGCAACCCATAGATTTTATGTCGAAAAAAAAAGGAGTGAAAGAAAAATAAGTTTGGGGGTGTGAGATTTCATGAGCGGNAAAGAAAACAAGTTTGGGGTGTGTGAATCTCACGAACGAAGTACGGAAATATTTGACTTTTAAGGTCGGGAATTGGATCAACTTATTATTGTACAGCGTTGCACTTAACTCTCCACACACACACACACCTGTTTTGCATTGCATAGATGAAAATTCAGTTTGGACATTATAACTTTGAAGTGATTCACGAAAATGATGTTATGTTTTCAATCATGAGCTATGAGGCAAGATATCTAGCGGAATTTGTTTTAAGTGATTTTGTTTGATTTAGTTATGTTTGTAAATTCGTTAGTTATTTTCTAGAGTTTAGTGTTTGCTCGAGGACTAGCAATGTATTAGTAGTCATCTACGTTACACTACTATTTCCAAACCAATGTTGGAACTAGAACATCAAACACTTTGTATATCTGTGCTACAAGTCCATGCGCTACAACACCACCAAGTGATTTCATAACCAAGAAATGGTTCCCACACACTATAGCACTTAGTTCTTCTACTCGGGCTCGATATATAGTTTTAATGACATTCTATCACAAATCCGTAAACCTATTTTGCTGACACGATAAAAGGCTCGAAAAAAGTAGATCGAAAGAGAAGATTTTCAAATTCTATTCAGCTCCATAAGGACCCCTTGGATAGAGTGATGCAATTGACTGATGTCATGCCTTAGCAATACTAGGAAATATTCACAGAATTTTCCCTTGTACATTTCTGAAAAAGGAAAACTGATATAGTAGACAAAAGAAGGGGGATAGTCATGAGAGGGAAGTTGAAAAGCAGCTATTGCAGGAGTTTGATTCATTGAGGAGGTGTAAAATGAAAATGAGATGTATAGGGGAATGTAATCCTTCGATTGTCTTGCTGCAACTAAACTTCTCCTCTTATACTTATCATTAATATAGTTATGCAATAGCAATCATAATCACTTGTTAGTTGTCTCACAAGTAAAAGAGTATAGCCTTTGTGGTTACATCGGAATTCATAGGATGCTTACTGTATGATTATGGGTTAAGACATCTAGATCTTGGAATCATCTAGGAACACTAAGTTTTCCATCATTTTTGTGGATAATATAAAAGTAGCCATGTCGATTTAAAGTCTGACAAGAAATCAGGATAATACACTGCTGCCTCAGCATTGGCATCTGAATAATAGGCTCTTGTCATTTATCTAGGTTGCCGAAGGATGAAAGCTTTGCAATTTCACTACCCTGGTTATAAATTATGTCTCTATTATGATAGCATAGTACAACACGTCTTTTCTTTTCTTTCTTTCTTTCTTTTTTTTTTGGGGCATGGGGCCGGTTATAAATTGTTTCGAGAAATAATTAAGAAACTAACTTTAAGTGGTTTTCTTTTACTGCTAGTGCCTCTGTCTGGTGTGGTGAGTGGTTAATAACAAAAATCTTTCTTAACGAAGAACATGTCCATGGGGCAACATAATAAGCACCATAAGATATTCTTGCAGTAAGGGTTTTAGACGTAAAATTATTAGAAACAATTGGATGAGCAGTATGCCTTTTTGTTAGTAATAAATGAACTTACCAAATGTCATGAGTGTGCTTGCACTCCTTTCAACCTCCTATTGATACACAACCCAGAAAAAATTGGATCACATACCACAAAAGATAACCTAAAATGCCTTGGACAGAAATATGAGTAATGACCTGAACCATGAGCTGCCGAGAACGCCTAAGGCTCTCTGTGATGCTTTCAGCTGCAGAGGTCATCCCAGTTTTTGTTCTGACAAACAATAATAAGAATTTCGATTCATCATGCATGATTCAACATTCATACTCTATGAGATACATTAATTCTTTCAAGACCATAATGGATAGCCAATATACATACTGTAGATTGCGCCTGCGAATGGTAGACTCTTCTCCACCTCCCAAAAGCAGCTCTCTCTGTAAACAGCAAATACAGTGTTACAATTGAGTACTTGATAACAATATGCCTCAATAAATTTCTTCTCTCTTTAAAAAATAAAATGTAACTTATCAGGAAAATAGCAATGCCTAAGACTTCAATTCGAAGTTACCCAAAAAGATATGTTGCAATGATCTCTACCAGCTGACTTGATTCAAGGTATACATGGGTCTAGGACAAAACTCCACATATACATAGAAAAAGAACAAAAAGCTTGCAAATTACCTCCTTTTGAGCAGATTTCTTCATGTTTGTCTTTGCTTGCAAATTAGCATTCCTTAGGCTTATCCGCAGACTAAAGTTTCAAACAGAAATTGAGTAAATAAGTTATTCAGTGGAATTTAAAGTATCGATCATAAATGCAGAAACAAACACGTGTTCACATTTGGCCCTTTATTTGACATGCAGCATATGGTCAAATAGTAAAGGAGATAAAAGCAACTGAGAGAGGAATGCTATGGCATGTATCCCAGTGCCAACCAAGTTTTTTACCTAATCAATCCAAGTTCATTATTTGGCTCCCTGATTAGACTAAACTTGTGGGACAGTAAAGTAGAAACTTAATTTAGAAAAATTACATGAAAACGTGGATAGCCGTTCTCAGGTTTGATTCCAAGCTACACAAAAACAATGCTGTATCTTTTACGCACTTGTTATGAACAATTTAAAGCAGGATACAAAGATGTTCCATCCTACACATTTTCCTTGTCTGTCCTCCTCAACTTCTCAGTGAACATATCCCATGTAGAATCTTATAGCCACACATACACACAATACAGATGCCCATGATGGGAAAAAAATGAAATCGCACGGAAAATTGATATTATTTATTCTCATCAAAACAGCATAGAAGAGGAGATGCACCAAGCATAAGTTGCCAATTTGGTTACAGAAGATTTGTTGAGAATAAAGTTGAGTATATTTTTGTTGATTCCCATTGAGCTTGTTTACACGTTCCTCAAAATTAAAGATTCCACAAGGAACACAATAGAAATGTGATGTTACAAGACGGGAAAAAAAGCATTTTTTTTCGGTGTTTTTTTTTATTTTCTCTACTTGTGGAAGGGTGGGGTGTGCAATATGAGACAACAACAGAATCATACAACCAGCTTAACAGTCTCATACCATCAAATCCTATAAAGTCAATTACACACTCTTAAACATATTCAATTGAATGTGAAACTAATATTTGCCACCGGGCTTGTTTATTCCGTGCAAACACCCAAGCTTAAGCCCTTCAACACCATCAAAATGAACACATTATTAAAACAAATACACACATTCCATAAGCATATATTTGAATAAATAATACACAGGTACAAGTAATTTACCGTTTTCCTAGTATCATAACCCAATTAACAGAAGCATTTGAAATTCTGCCACACTCTATATGTTCAACATACAAATAAAATTACATACAATAATTTTTCCAAGCTAAATTTGACATTTTTTTTAGACAGAAGTAACATAAAGACATAATTCAAACACAAATACACGTGAATAAGTATACCATTAGAAGCATATAAATTTGTTCAATTGCATCAAAAACAGGCCCAAACATCAATGCTCATAGGTGTGAACACCAATTCAATTATAAACTGTCAACATCAAATTAAAATCAAATAATAAGAAAAAGACAGATTTGTGGGCACCTTTGGATTTGATTTTTCCAAGATTGAGCCAATTCTTGAGCCTTTTCAACATAATCAACGGAGGGAAGTTGTGGGGACAGGAGATCAAGCTTGAACTGGAGTGATTGGAGCATATTCAAACCATCCTGAGCCAACCCATTTAATCTTGGCAACGAATCTTTCTTCTCTTCTTCAATTTCAATTCCTTCTGTGATGCTTGTTTTTTTCCCATATTCTTGGATGGAATCAACATATTTGATTGTTTGGCTGTACGTTTCTTGGAAATCCTTCTTGACTTTCTCCACTTCTTCTACTACCTGATCCATGTCTCTGCGCCGTTGGGGATCATGTAGAATAAGAATTCTTGGGCAATCTATGGTTTAATTCTTGGGCGATCTATGTGCTCTGTTGTTTTACAGTGGAGGTCCTCAG
>CAIGRF010261116.1:8945-30539 GCA_903798235.1 Fraxinus ornus
AGAGCTTGGTAACGGGGACGTAGAACACATTGTGTATTGAACCTCATTAAATCGATTTGTTATCTCCACATTATTACACTTTACTTTACATTGTCATTTAATTGTGTTTTATCTATACTTGAATATAATTATTGAACTAGCATATTTAATTCTCGTATCATACTTTGCACTTATATCTTGTGTGTTAAATTGTTTTGAGACTAAGTGTCGAAAAAGTTTCAAAAATCAATTCACTCCCCTCTTGGTTAGTTATTCTTGGGTTATCAGTGACCACGAAGCTCAGATTTGTGAAGAATCGCACATGGAGGGAGCAAATCGAGGTAAACTCCAAACCTTTTTGGATCATTTGAACTTACCCTTGCACCTACCTACTTCCTTTCCATGTATATAAATATTCAAAGGTGTAAATGTACAATTTCATCAACTATTAAAATTATTGGTGAAATTTAAATACTTAACCTAGGTAACGGGTAAGGATAAATTATTTTCTATCGGTCTTTGTCCTCATATTAATTATATCTAGTCCATTCATTTAATTTTCTCACTGCTCCGTAATCATATTATTACATCTCTTTCAGATTTTTTCCTTTGCCAAAATCTTTACTCACACATTTTAATGCAACATTCTATTAAAAATTAGAGAAATAGGATGTTTGGATTATTTGAAATCTTTGTGGTTGTTCTTGATTATGAAATTGTGATCAAGAAAATGATTTTATTTTGTTTAGCCCTTCTGTAATTATATTTTTAATCTCTTTTTTTGCTGATCGTTTTCAATTTCTAATTGATGTGACAAATTCAGAGGATGACACTTACTTCAATGACTTCGATAATGACATATGGACCAGTAAAGATGATATGCTATTTGACAAAAATGTTACGAAGGGAATTGAATTAGATTGGGAAGGGGGGACAACCGAGCGAGAAGAAGAGGACCGTGCAATAGTAGGACATGACGAATACTATGAGGTCGATGATCTTGAATACCCATCATCTGAAGAACTGTTGTCCGATATCTCATCAAATGATGAGGTTGGGTATCAATTTCTCGAGTTTATGGCTTAAACGGATATGCGCGATCCAAAGTTTCAGATATGTTAGTTGTTCAGTTCTGTACAAGAATGTAGGAAGGCGATTCGAACTTACGGTGCAGTAAATGGATATAATGTGAAGTGTAAGGCGAATGATAAAAGAAGAGTTCAAGGCATCTGTAAATCAAGGTACACATGGAGAATATGGGCTTCGAAGATGAATAATTCAGAAACCGCTCAAGTGAAGTCATATATGCCTCAACACACATGTACTAGGGATCAGTACAATCATCATTGTAACTATATTTTCATAGTCGATCGATACATTGAGCAGTTTAAGGCAGACCCATAGTGGAAAACCAAAAGTATGCAAGCAACTATTAAGTAGGACTTGAAGATAAATATCACTAGAAATGTTACTTGGAAGGCAAGAAGATATGTGAAACAATTGATTAACGGCACTATCGATAAACAGTTTGCGGTACTCAAGTCATATGCAGCTGAGGTATTGAGGACCAATCGAGGATCCACAGCAATTATAGCACTTAGTGGGCAGGTATTTGAAGGTATATATCTGTTTCAGTGCTTGCAAATCAGGATTTCAACATGGGTGCAGAAAAATCATTGGAGTATATAGATGCCATTTTCGTCGTGTTTGGGGAGGGATATTGCTCACTACAGGTGGCCTAGATGGAAATGATTGCATCTATCCAATTGTAATAAGGATTTTTCATATTTGATGGACGAGGAAAATTTATCCCCGACCGAGGGAATAGAGCTGGTTCAAGCCAAGCACACGAGGAAGTCAAAAGATTTCAATTCGTGCCAACTCCTGGCGTCGAGCAACAATCTAATTTTTGAAGCTAGCATGAACTTGGATTAATTTTTTATGGCAACATGGTTCATGTTTGTGTAGTTTTTGTTGTGATTGGATATCTAATTTATGAAGGCTGTGATGGGCGTCATGTTTGTATAGTTTTTGATGTCGCTGTTAGTAAATCTGGTGTTGAACTGTTGATGAAGTGAGTGAAACTAGTGATGAAACTAGTTTCTGATGCGATGAAACTAGTAAACTGGTGCTGATGAAACTAGTGATTAATGTAGTTTTTTGTCTTAAGTTCAATGAGTTTCCTTCAATATTGTTTATCTCTGCAAGTGCTTCTCTAATCTCCTAGAAAAAAGCATTGTTACTAGATTATAGATTATACATTAATAGCAGCAGCTATGCTTTTTACATTACAGTTAAATCACATCCCCAGTTATACATGCATCAGAAAACATCCAAACATTTAACACCTCCAAACAGAGGCAACAAAAGCAAGAACTGCTTATCAATCACACCTCAATGCACCAGATATCTATAACCAGGATTTAAAATAAAATCAAGCAGCATTTTCCTTTTATTAAATTGTAATCTGTACATCAAAAGACCAACAATAAACCAATTGCTGCCTTTAAAAAACTACATCTACGCCAGCACAAAAAAACACCATACACACTTCAAAAACCAGTTTAAAAACACCATCCATCAGCACGAAAATCACCATCTACAGGTTCATGCAGCTTCATCTCCCAACTCCAAGGATGATGAAGAAAAAGGAGATATTAATGCCCTCGATAATCCCTCATCACTGATTTCACCTTCCTTGACTCTGATTCTCTTTGCTTCTTGCTATTTCTTCTCTTCCTCTTCGCGTAAGTTTTCCTCTTCAACATGCAATCTAACTACATCGATCAAACCAACAACTGTTATGCTCGAATGCACAAGTAAAAATGTATCATACAATAATCATCATCCTAACTACATCGATCAAACCAGCAACAATACATGCACAAAAATCTCTATCTACACTACCCTCAGGTTCATGCAGCTTTCAAAAATTTGATGTCCCAGAACGTTTCCTAGCATCTGCTCTTGCTAATCTTGCTTTGGAAGACTCGTTTCCATGTGAGCGGCTGCAAGAATTAAGCTTCGCGTATGACGAAGGGAATCTTCCAATTCGAAGTGCACAAAAATTGAATCACACAACCTTGAATCTCATATTCCCTTTGAACCTTGGGACATCCAATATAATCGCACATGGAGGAACGCAAGCCACCAAAATTGAATCGCAGATTCCCTTTGAACCTTAACCCCCAAATCGATTTTACCACACAATCGTCCATGTGCGATTCTTCACAAATTCGAGCTTCGAATTGGAAGATGGAATTTTGGAGAGGAGATGTTCCTTCGAATTGGAAGATGAAATTTTGGAAGAGGGAGAGGAGAGGCTCACGGTTTCTAAGGACAAATGGGCTAAGACTTTGTTTGGAAAATGTAATTTAAATGAGGTGGCATTTGATTTTTTTATTTTGGAGAGAGTTAATAGTCACGTACGCATTTCATCCTCCACGTAGACACACGTTAGAAACGGAAGTTAGCCGGTGTATAATGGAGTGCAAATGTATAAAGTTTAATGAGTAATGGTGTGCAATTTGAAGTTTAATGAGTAAATCGTGACATTATGCAAAGTTCGGTGTGTATTCAAACATTTCTTTAAATAATGAACCGATCCGACCCACAATTGTTTTAAATTTATTTTACCCGACCCAACCCGGGTTTATATATAAACCGACCCCAGCCGACCTATTTCAGGTCGGGTCGGGTCGGGTCGGGTCGGGTCGGGTTTTCGGATCTTTGTTTACAAGCCCAATCCTAGTGAAAATCACAATAAACGAGAACTCGTACATGATTTGGTCCGACTTAGTTATGCTTGAATAGGATCGGGTTGCTTCCATGTCAAGCCACAGCTAGATAGTGCAATCCAATTTGACACCATCAATTCAAGTACATGTATCACACACAAAAAATAAATAAGCCCATGTTTGGTGCATATTTTGAGACTAAGAATACATTTTTACTGTTAATGTGATGAGGAATATGTGGTTGAAAAAGAAAAAAAAATTATTGATGCGATGAAAAATATTATTTTATTGAAGAATGTGCGGTTGAAAATGAGTAAAAGAATGAGAAAAATAATGTAGATCAAACATGGGCTAAATAAAATTTGAATCTTACCTGCGGGCGAATGTATTTTAGAATGATAGATTGATGGAGAATGTGTAGTTGAAAAGAAGGAAAAGTTATTGATTTGATGGAAAATATTATTTTATTGAAGAATGTGTGATTGAAAATGAGTAAAAGAATGAGAAAAATAATGTAGATCAAACATGGGCTAAATAAAATTTGAATCTTCTCTACAATTCAATATTCATACCTCACATGTATATAATTTTATGCAATTAGATAATATCTTATTCAATTAACACACTCACGAGAACGAGAGCTGGGTTGGCTCTGTACATGCCGAGAGCATTCATGTAGGACTAATGTCAACTGTGCATGGAAGTGCATAAAAATTAAAAGAAATATATCGATTACTTTATAATAATAAATGGTTTGACTTTAACACTGCCAAATTATTTAACAAAAAGGCTCTTCATCCTTGTTTGGTAGAAATTTTTGATAATAGATTATATGAAAATTGATTATTTTAAAGAATGCATTATTAAAATTGATTTAAAAAAAATAAAAATAAAAAATTAGAAAGTGGGGTTCAACCAATGCCTTCATCTTCATTGTGGTGTGCTTGTAATGTTGAGATTGACAGCAAAGATATTTCGGATTTGATCATGCAAATATAACATCGATATTTATACTTAGAAAGGGTAAAAGGAGGAAGAACCCTTCCTTTCAGGAAACCTGTCAGGCTGTCACCATTGCCCTCAATTCCAGAGCATTCCTTTACATACAAAATCAAATGTAAATATTCAAACTTCCATTTTTCTTTCACCAAACAATCCAACAGAATTTCTCCCTGCAGAAAACCCAATCTGTTTCATGTCCAATATCTTATCCTCGAGATATTAGACATATATTGATTCAACCATTGTTGTGGATCCTGAATTGATGAATTCTGAGAGGACCCTTTTGTTTGGTGGATTGGAATAGCGAAAAAGATTTCATGATCACGATTGTTTTGGGAAAAAGATTTAGTATATCTATGGTGTTCGTAGAATGTCCTCATAGAAGAATAGTGTGTATATTTTAGCGTTGCTTGCTTTGCCTTCTATATTCTCCTGTTTGCAGCCAAAGAGAATTCGTGAACACGAATCTATTAGGAAGAATACGTAATATATCGATGGTGTTGTAGAATGTCTGGAAAGAGGAATATTGTGTACATGTTGGCTTTCTTCGCTCTGTCTTCTGTATCCTCCTGATGCAATTGGATTGGCAGCCAAAGAAAATCTATTTAATTCTTGTTTCGTTCATTGAGGTTGTTCCTTAACATTTGACCTTTAGCGACATAATTTCATCTCTCTTCGATTGGAAGAGGTAAGAGGATTACAAGAATGGCTTATCGTATAAACACGAGGGCTTATTCATTATCCTCTTCCGAACCTCCTCTGGCTCAGAAATTAACAAATGATCCCGTTACTCAGAAAACTGCGCGCAGCACTGTTACTAGTTCTTACCAGACACATATTGGAGGTTACTGGAGAAATGTAACCGTATTATGGAGCAAGGATTTGTCGAGTCATTCTCTGAGTATATCTGTTGCAACCATGGAAAGTGAAGATCATCAGACTTGCAAAATTGACGTTAGACCTTGGCAGTTTTGGGCAAAGAAAGGGTACAAAACCTTTCAGGTTGATGGGAATCAATTGGATGTCTATTGGGATTTTCGTTCAGCAAAATTTTCGGGTAGTCCAGAACCCTGTTCAGATTTCTATGTTGCATTAGTTTCTGGTGAAGAAATGGCATTATTGTTAGGGGATTACACCGAAAAGGCCCGTAAGAGAACAAAATCAAAAGCAGCACTGGTTGATGCAATGCTGTTTTACAAAGAAGAGCATGTATTTGGGAAGAAATCTTTCTCCACAAGGGCAAAATTTGACTGCAGGAAAAAAGAGCACGACATTGTTGTAGAAAGCTCGACTTCAGGGACTAGAGAAATGTGGATTAGCATAGATGGGATTGTGTTGATACATATTCGAAACCTGCAGTGGAAATTCAGGGGGAATCAGACAATCTTTGTTAACAAACAACCGGTTCAAGTCTTTTGGGACGTATATGCTTGGCTATTTTGCATTCCGGGCTCAAACCATGCGTTATTTATCTTCAAGCCAGGTGCACCAGAGGTGGATAGTGACAAAGATGAAAGCTGCAGCCATGGCGATGGAAGTGATTGCAGTGGGGATAGCAAGTATTATTCGACGATAAGCTATACGCAGGCTTCAAGGTTCTGTCTTTTCCTCTATGCATGGAAGATTGAGTGAGAGATCGTGTCTATAAACTCGGAAGAGTTCGTAGCTCTTCAAGTATTCATTGGAGTAAATTTTGTGACGATAAAACTCCCAAATTCTTGTTGATTATACAATCATGTTGTGAAAATTAATTTCTCCCACGAATGTTGATTTTTTTTTTTCTGCAATTTGGTTCTTATTGATCTGCATTTACGGAAATCCTGAAAAGGGAAACGAACACAACTTTACAAATTCTCAAATGTTTTACCATAGATATCATGCTCTGATGAATATAGATTTCTTAAATGTTCTGTTTTCTTATATCATGTGTTCTTGGTGTTTCCATCAGTGGTTTGTGGCATTTAATATGTAAGTACATGTCAAATGGGACATTTTTGCAATTTTCTCGAGATTGGACATGTTTGAGTCTGGCTCTGGCTTGCCACAAAACCCGGGTAAACATCACTACAAGTGAAGCGTGAGCGTATCATCTAGTTAGGTTATTTATCGAAATACATGTCAAAAGCGTTATACATGCGAATGATAATGAATGACTTCTTAGCAGAATACCATCACAGCATTGCTTATACTTAATGGGTCCAAGCAAGTGGAGGGTTCGAAGAACAACGGAAAATTAAAACCAGAAAACCCAACCTTCCCAGGTCGTTCTACCAAGTACCAACACCTGCGACTGAGAGTGAGTGAGCACACACTCAATTCTCTCTCAAGTTATGCTATTTGTACATTATTTATGTACAAATTAAATGACATTTGAATATGTGCCAAAATCGAGGTCATTAATCATTTCAAGTGTTGAAGAAATTAATAGTAAAATTATATACCACATGATCCGATGTAAAACAGAATATTAATTAGGATGTACGTGTAGCAAGATTCTTCTTTCTCTTTCCCAAACTCTAGTCCCACTCATCAATACTGAGATTAATAGAATTAGCACACAAAACAACTCACGAATGCTGCATTTTGAACAAAGGAGATCCCATTAAAACTTTCTCAATTCGGGCACACGGAAATCAAGCACCCAATTTGTGTGAAAAACCACCATTAATCAGTTTTATTGTCTAAATCGTAACGTTTTATACTTGATTCATTGACTAGCCCTTCACAAGCATTTATTAGCTACCCACGCAATGACAAATATAACATCACACTCTTTCTTGTAATTCTCAGATATCTCTCTCCCATTCATGACACCTGATTTTTTTATTTTCTTTTCCCCCTCTATTTTTCCCGATAGTAGCTGCAGAATCTTGGCTTCGATTTTTTTATTTTTTTTATTTTTTTCTATTTAACACTTTTGCTTTGTTGAATTCTGCGTCAAGAGTGTTGGAGTTACACTAATTGGTAAGGAGCAGTACTGCATTGCTTGTTTCAAATTTGGTTCATATTTCTCTTTCTTAAAGAAGCTTTCTTTACTGGTTTTCTTGAAAACCGATGTGAAAGAAAATCGAGATTTTATTTATTTATTTATTTATTCAATTTGTAATTTTATATAATAGACCAATGTGGATTGGTGATGTTATTCTTAGAATTGTTATTTAGAAGAGCTTGAGATTCCAAAAATCTGACGTTTTTCGAAATTTCGTGGATTCAGGAATAGTTTTGATGATAAGAGGAAAAAATAACAAGAACCTCCCAGTAATTAAGAATTAATGGGGGTTGAATTAAAGATGCAATCAAGAGTAGGGAGTTCTGGTTATCCACAGGATGGCAAAGAACCGTATACCTGAACCACAAATCAATCCAGTTGGCCTTTGACACAGAGATTGCTTTCTATTGCTTTTCTCGGTAGCAGGCATTGTGTTTTCATTTCTCAGTTTATATACGAGTCGGTTTCTCGGGATCCAGAATATAGTTCCTGTGGTTCAATCAAGAATTCGACATTGTGTTCAAGAACCTAGTACTCTGGAAAAATGGATTAGGCCTCAATCGAATTTGATTAATACTATGAATGATTCTGAGCTGTTTAGGCGTGCTTCATTTGTACCTAGAATTAAAGAGTACCCCTTTAAGGGAACTCCCTAGATTGCATTCATGTTCTTGACAAGAGGACCTTGCTAATGGTGCCTTTGTGGAATACGTTTTTTAAGGGGAACGAGATGAGGACCTTGCATTCATTCATTGCCATCCTATCAGCCAGATTTCCGGACTACGTGGGCTTTCTATGGCAGACAAATTCCTAGTCAGGTATAGAGTTGAACATTTTAAAGGGAGAAAAATGTTTATTCTTGAGTTTGGTTATTTGATGACTAAATATTTTCTTGTTCGAAGTTTCTTTATCTAATTTTCTTATTAAGCCCCCGGTTCTCTCCCTTTAAAATAGAACTTTTCATATTTCATTTTCAATCACACATTTAGACCATCAAATATTTTGCACATAAACTCAAAACTTTTCCCTACTTTTTAACCACACATCTTCCAAAAAAATCACTACTCAAAACTTCATTTTTTCAAAATAATGGCCGGGGCTAACTTTTTCTTTGAAATGAATCTCTTGTGAGTGCAAGAAATGTATGCTGGTTCTTAAGCCAGTAACTCAGTTTAGTTAGCAATAATACCGCGTCTTAGGTTCCTCGTTCTAATGGCTACATTTTATTATCATACTAATATAAATATAATTTTCAAAGAGTAAAAAGAAAAAATGGAAGGGTTGTATTGATGGTTCTTTAGGTGTTTCAATGCAAAGCAGACTTTCCTTCGACGATGTAATCGATTGGCGAATTGTCTGTTGTACGGCTAACCCTTCTCATGATAGAGATTCAAAACTTTTTCTCTGGAATAAATGCAATGTGACAGCAACAGAAAACAATAGTAGCACTAGCTATATGTGCCTCTAGCGATGGATGTATGACAAGTTATACATTGTTCTAGTGATTCTCTTAATATAAGGAGAAAGTGTCTTTTACTTGCCTCGGATTTCGATCTTCGTTTTATTTTCTTTTTTCTTACGTTCTTTCTTTCCTTTTTCCTAGAATTTAATTATGCCTCAGCGAATTAAATATTTTCTTTGTCTAAACAACCATTTACATATACTAACACTCATACATGGTTCATGTGCCTAACATATTCTGTGATTACATATGTTTTCAAACTTCAAAGCAAAGAGAAATTTGTATTTAAAAAATCTGCATGTCATAATCTGTATATTGTTATACATGTAATTGGTTTGAACCAATTTAAATATTGTTTACAACAAGTGCATCCTAATTTTAAGAAATTAGATTACTGTAGTGGAGTTTATTACTATGATAAACGGTTTTTGCTCATTCCCATATTACGTGTGTTTGGTTATCTAAAATATCAGATTGCATGCATCCTTTGTGGCACACAGCGAGGGTTTGATCCATTTATGTAAAATTACCATTTTATATTCTGTTGAAGATTTCTACATTCTGCAATTCTAAACTTCATTTGGTGGCATGCGGTTTTCTTAATTATGAAAGTGCATGAACTTTCATTGCGGTGTTTCTACAAAGCAGTATTTCTCCTTATTCCAACTGCCAATCGGCAGTTTCGTTGGTGTCTCTTCCTTGAAAAAAAAAACATGAGTTTTCCATTTATGAAATGGATTTTGGTTTCATTGGAAGTTTGAATACATGAAAATGTATTCCCCTTCATTTTTGTTGTAAGCCAAAGGTTCGCTTTTTGGAAATGAAAGTGCACACCATAGAATAAGGTAACTACCATTTTGAAATATTAGCCTTCAATGGACGGGCTTGGATGCCCGTGCAGTGTTAGTTTAACTAGATTTTGGTTTATGGTGATAGTGCTTTTATTTCAGGCATAGACAATAATAAAGTTATGCCACAAGTGCACCAGGATTTTGATTGGAAACCAGTATGATGGATTCTTACAATGGTTCTTTATGGAATAGGTAGTGCAGGTAGTGCCCATATGATGGTCTCCATGCACGTTAGTCCCTATTAATTTCTTGACATGATACCATTATAGATATGTTCATTGGTGGATCTAATCGGAGATATAAAGCAACTAAATCTTTATCAATCACGGCATTCATAATCTACTCCTGAAGTATATGATTCGGTGCAACAGTAGATTGACTTCTGTGGGGGAATCAGATGCTTATTACCTGATGATGTGGGAAATCAGATGCTTACCTGATCATTTGAGCACAAGATGCAAAGTGTTTTAGTCAAAGGCACTTGGTATAGTTTTGGCCCGTTAACTTCGATTCCAAAATCACAAAAACGGAACTTTCCTGGATGGTGCTACAAATGGAATCGGATACCACAACAAAGGTAATGACTTTTTTGTTCTATATAGAGTCCCTTTCCCACTTTGGGAATTAATTGATACAAAGCCATTGGATATCTGACATTGGTCTCTCTTAGTTCATTATTGGATTAGCATGGTATGCAGTTCCGAACTCTTATCAAAATTTATAAATAAAATATTTTGAAGGATGTTCAAGTTACTCTATATGTATTTCTTTTGTTTCGCTCTATTTAGTACTGAATTGTGGGTTGTCAACCTTCCATTTTCCTGACAACACAAATTTCTGCTAAAATCTTTTAGGATGGGGAGAAGGACCAGGCTGGTGAGAAAAAGAAAGCAATAGTTGTCGGGCCATGGGGAGGCAATGGAGGGACTAATTGGGATGATGGAAGTTACCATGGAGTGAGAGAAATCACCCTCAAATACGGCCGCTGTATCGACTCAATATGTGTGGTTTATGATAAGAATGGTAAGCCTGTTTCAGGAGAGAAGCATGGAGGTTCCGGGGGTAATGGCACTGCTGAGGTAACCTTTTATTTCATTTCTATTAGTTTATTTATGTGCGATATAGAGATACGGATCCAAAAAGATTCAGAAAGTATTCCTAATATTTGACACAACAAAAAGAAAAAAATATCCATAATTATCACCCAATTCTTTGTGCAAAAAATTGGACCATACAACTTTTTTGTTAGAGCATGTTTGGCTAACCTTAAAGGTTTACTAATAAGTTAATACGCATTTTACTTTTAAAATAAGTAACTTTTTTACTTAAAAGTTATCCAAATATATTTTAGGCTTAGCTATAAATGCTCTTAGTCTCATGATAATTGACTCAGTCACAGAATATATGAAAAACTGATCCAATATGTTGAGATAGGTTCTCAATTCTTATTTCCGTCTTGTATAATTTATAAATCGTGTTTTTAAGTTCTCCCTTCTTTGTTTATATGCTCCCAAGATTATAGTAAATTGATTCAAAACTTTTAAAAAGAAGCAAGTTGGTCACCACCCTCAACGATGTGAAATGTCCAAACCTCCATTAAATCATTAGGATCCTCCTACGTCGAATTTTATGAAGCAAGAGATTTTATTTTCGAAACTGGTGATGCCTAGAGGGGTGTGATTTAATTGAGATTTCGACGGCTTCAAATATAATTAAAGGATGATGATGATGATCACTTGTTCATTTTAAACGTTGATCAAATAAGTTGGGAACTTGTAATGCAATTTTCTCGAAACGTAATATAATCTTAGGGGTTGTTTGACAAAACTTTTGATAATGTTTTAGCATATTTTGACAAAGTTGATTTAATGTGTAATTGAAAAGTTGTGAATCCTATCAAATTGTATGGTTAAAATTGAAGTTTGACAAGTTGAAAATTGATAAAATTTTAGCCAAAATTTATCAAACAAGTACTTAATTACTTCACGGATTCTAGATCAAGCTGCAATTTCCTGAAGAGTTCTTGACAACTGTGAGTGGACACTACTCGCCTGTGGCTCGTGGTGGCAGCCCAGTGATCCGATCACTCACATTTAAAAGCAACCGGAGAACGTTGGGGCCATTTGGAGTAGAAGAAGGAACACCATTCTCCTTTCCAATGGAGGGTGGCCAAATTGTGGGATTCAAGGGAAGGAGTGGTTGGTACTTAGATGCCATTGGGTTTCACATATCTCGGCACAAAACTACCAAAGTGATGCAAAAAGTTCAACAGAGGTTCAGAAGACTGACGAGTTCAGTACCTTTGGCTGTCCCTAAAGATAGTGATGAAACTCGAGTTAAAGTCATGAAAGCTCCAGCTTAGTAGGATGATGCAGAATTCTAGTTATACGTGTTACTACGCATACTTGTGTTGAGAATTGCATATGGCTTATATTTTCTCATCTTAATAATTTGAATTTCCATATGCGGATACAATTCCATCAAAGAGTGTGCTTTAACGACCAAGATGAAGCTCATTTCAATGTTGAGAAGGTTTTCACTCATAAGCTGCCATACGATTTAACCCTATTTTACATTTGTGTCCACCATCACCATTTTGAGAGTAATACTATTCATATCTATTGGAGTCCATCACCGCCAATTTATGCGACAGCACTTGAATAGATACTTGACTAGCTAACAACGACAACTAAAATATAAGTTATTGAATATGATCATCTGGATTAACACATGTATCAACAAGTTGATTCATCAAATAACCGTGAGATAAATTCACTAATCGAATCACACGAAAGTGGTAGATGGTTGGTACAGATCCACAGGAGTGGTGTTAGGGCTCGAACTCCATCAAACCATGCTATTTTGTATAAAAAGAGAATTAATGTCCGCATGGTAACTAATTTCTTAGGTCGATAATCGACTTAGTCTAACTAATTTTCAAATACATAAAACACTCTAGAGTAATTGACCTTTCAGCTTAATCACCGTACCAAATTAATCAAGTGTAAAATACAATTAGTATCACAACTACTTTAAAGGGAGAACAAAAGAAAAAGAAGAGACCGTCGACACTGCTATTCTAATTGGACCAATTTTAGCCATTGATCACAATCATCTTTTGTTAAAACCATGTGTTTAGGTTTTCCATCCAGCTCTATGAGGTGTAATAACGTAAATTTTTATTCAATACGAGGCCATTTAGCCTGCACGTGAAATACTAGTGTTCTAATTCTCATGTTTTAACCACTACACCTCTAGTACGTGTTTCATAATGTGAATGAGATAATACCGTATATATGACCAAAGAAGGAAGAAACTTGAAGTTTCCTCGATTCTATCGTCAAGTACGATTTAATACTGTGTATCAAACATATTGCATTGTTTTGTTTTTCTTCTCATTAGATGATAATTATTTTGGCATCAGATTTTCATGTTGACATTCCCAAATTCATCGGAAGAAAAAATGCCAACTATCAGCACAAGATCTTTGAGTCCCAAAACTAGAAGAATATTCTATGCACTGCCAAGATTTAAATCATCATTTTGATTTTCATAAAACTTAGAAGAGTTCTGCTACAGACCAACAGAGGGACTCAATGTTAAGATTTGGGTTNCAAATAAATATATTATACTTTCTACGTGTTAAGATTTGGGGTTCCATCTTAAAAGGTCAACCTTGTTAAGAGGAGTAGCCCAAAATCTTTATTAATTGGTCTGTGTCAACATCATTTATCGATATGGAATATATATCCCTTAACACTCAATGATCCTCGAGCTAACATATAAACTACTTATGAAGTGCGCAAGAGCAGTTGTCTGTAGCGATACCTTTCAAATTGTGAACATTGATAAGGCACTTTTGGACTTCCTTTTGGAATCCCTTGTACCCTTTTGTTATCTGCACACCACATGGCATTGGACATCACGCAAACATATGGCCAGAAACACTTACACTTCCGATGGGCTTCTTGAAACTAACCTTCGGTGTCTGCATAGATCAAAGACTGCCTAGGGAAAGAAGAAAGTGGTAAAGCAGAATTCTAACTAATTTTTGTAAAACCGTATAATCACTAGATGAAGATGATTTTTAGGGGTAGATGAGGTTGAAAGGTAAAGGCAGCAAACAGATAACAGTAGCGATAATGGAGCAAGCCATTGAATAGTGCAGAAGAATATATACGAACAGAAATACTCAAAATAAGTTGATGAAGGCAATCCCACATATATAAAAAATTAGTAACCTATCCCACATCGAAAGTTAAGCTAGGAAATAACCTGTATAAATAGCAGAATTGGGACACAAATTGTCACGACCTTACTTGAACAGGATCTGTTCTATAGGCTCGTACCTCTGTATCCTTGAGTTCTAAGGAGACAGGAAACCAAGTCTGAAGGATGACGAATGCCCGCCTGACCAGAGCGTGATTAACAGCTCTATGGCTCCCATTAGGGGTCATCGGGCAGTAGAGGATCGTTCTTGGCTGAGTTTACTCGGTTAGGATGGCCAGGCGGTTGTCTGACAGACTAAACCAATCTTTTTGCACTCCTCTCTTTCATACAGGTGGCTGAGATGGTGTTTTTTGTTGCTCTGTAATTTGTAGTTGTGAACGGGATCTGAGTTGTAAATTGTTGCAGGAGGGTGGAGGTGGTTCTGTGGCAGAGAAACGATGAAGAGTTGGTGGTTGCGAGGTCAGAGGGGAGTTGGCTACTGCGTTTTTTGGACATTTTGGTTTTGAACATGAAGCCATGGCGATCCTTTGAATAAAGAGCACTTTCCCGTAAAACATGGTATTGTAGTAGACGAGATCAGTGATGTCTGATTATTAAAAAACTATTATCAAATTCCAAATTTTTAAAGATAGATTAAGGGTCCGTTTGGTACCGATTAAAATTCAATTAAAATTGAAAATATAGCCGTTATTAGTCTCACTCGTCTAATAAAAGTCAACAATAAAGACTGATTT
The DNA here is from genome assembly GCA_903798235.1 of Fraxinus ornus. Lineage (NCBI taxonomy): Eukaryota > Viridiplantae > Streptophyta > Magnoliopsida > Lamiales > Oleaceae > Fraxinus > Fraxinus ornus. Next base: position 23,930 of record CAIGRF010261116.1, read on the forward strand.
TTCAATTTTAATCCGATTTTAATCTCTACCAAACAGGCTCTAAACTAACAGGGTGTGTTTGAGTCCCATTATTTGAGATAGAGCCATGCTATAGGAACATCAGCCTTGATATAGGGGGTGACATTTGGCCATTATGTCACCCCCTATGTCAAGGCTGATGTTCATCTAGCAAAATTCTTTGAGATAATATGTTTTACAAAAGTGATTTTTTAGAGAATATGTAGTTAAAAAATAGGAAAAAAATTGAATTTATGTTTAAAATTATTTTATTGGAAGAATGTATAATTAAAAATGAGTTTGAAAAAAAATATTTTTTTTAATATAATAGAGCTCAAACGAGGACTTAATAATTATCAATTTCCAACACAAACGCTCTGTAACCTTGTTACAATTCTCTTAATAGTTTGATTAAAAACTACTTAGAATAATTTCTCTTGATATTCCAATGGGAATATTTGGATGCCAAATTTGACTATTGGGGGTAATTCCTAAAAAAATTATTAAAAAGTGAGACGCTTAACACATGTCAATGAAAATTAAATTAACGTGATAGACCTGTGTGTGATATGTGACAAAGTTTTAGATTATGTGCGACGAAAAGAATGTCTTTTTCGAATGATTTCATTCATGACTTTCGGAGTCGTGTTTTTTTTTCAAAAAGATGTGACATAATTTTCAACATCCATATTTAGGAATCCCTCATTTGCCAGATTGATTCTTTTTTCCTTGCACTATACCAAAATTATATTTTGGATAGTTCGAGCACTCCTATGGCGGTACATGACTGCCGTCGTTTGGGAAACGAGTGTTGAAAGACCGTTATTACCTATCTAACATTTCGACTCTTACTTCGATCAAAATCTATTTTTTTTTATATATATATATATACATTTCTTGATTACGATAGTCAAAATCTCATTTTTAACAATATCTCTGAGTCGGATGTAACCACAAACTATAAAAAAAAAAATTACAAGGATCCCCTGAATGCAAGCTACAAAATCAATTAATAACGAGAGCTTTCTGATTACATTTGAAATAGCGCTGGTCCGAGAGAATAATCGGCCACAATGAGACTAGGACTCCACCCAGACTCTTATCGGAAATATTCATGGATTTTAGCAGTAAACATGCTAAAATATTAAATTAGTATTGCAAGATTATTCATGAAAATAAGCAAGAACTGAAATCTTTCTATTAAAGATGACAACAAAAGTAAAGACCAATCCAAGGTTTTCATAAATGTATATAAAGGGGCTCGTCCAAGTTCAATTCAGCCCTATTGTTACGCCACTTCCAAAGAAGTCCTAAGCATGACCAAGTGAACTAAGTATGGCCAAGTGAACTATCCACATCATTCTGTCCATACGGAAATTTGGCCGAACCTCTATTATCCTAACCCCTATTGGCCGAACCCCGATATGGCCGAACCCCCATGAAGAGTTGCCCCCTAATGGATGATATAAAATAGGTAGAGGCGTATTAGAGAAAATCTTCATACTAAATCTTGGAGTGAATCGCCTAAATAGGCACTGAACTTTACGCAATACGTCCAAGGGGTCACTGAACTTTAAGAATCACCCAAATGATCACTGAACTTTGCAAAACGTTTCCACTAGGTCACTGAACTTTAAAAATCATCCAATTCATCACTGAACTTTGCAAAATGTTTCTCATGAGTCACTAATGCAGTGATCTCCTGGGCAACATTTTGCAAAGTTTAGTGATCTCGTAGAAATATTTTGTAAAGTTCAGTGATGAATTAGGTGATTTTTAAAGTTCAGTGACCTAGTGGAAACGTTTTGCAAAGTTCAGTGATCATTTAAATAATTTTTAAAGTTCAGTGACCCCTTGGACGTATTGCGTAAAGTTCAGTGTCTATTTAGGCAATTCACTCCTAAATCTTGTATCAAGTGGGTGATGCAACAACTCACTAGATATGTAGTTCTACTCAATCAAACAAGTCAAGTCTAGTCTTACATGTCAGATCTAGGGCGTCAAGCCGTCACAACATTAATAACAAAATGGTCTATTAATGATTGATTGATGGTTATGACAAGAGGTCTCAACTGTGCGGATGAAGCCACGTGCCCTCTCATCTAACGACTCTTAATTATCATCTTCTACTATAAAAGCAGCACTAAGTATCATTTTGAAGAGGACAAGTTTATACTCTCAAAGTGAACATGATTCTTTCTACTTTACTCCTTATGCCAACCCCCTTTTTATCAACCAAATAATCACATTACAACTTGTCAAACACTTCGAATCATTCTCTTCATTAATTCATCAATATAATTAACAATTTGATTTGAGTAAATTGCGATTTGGCTTACAAAGACGTGAAATCTAATTTTCTGTTGGCTACATTATTGATCCATTTTTTTGGGGTCAACAAATAGTGTTGTTACTATTTTTTCAAATTACTTCAAGTTTGACAGATTTAATAATTGACATCTATTTTAAAATCACGTGACTTCGAGTTTATAATTACCTATAGGTATTAAAGTAAGTTCGTATCATTGAACCTCTTTTAAGAGCAGTACCATCATTTTGACGACCGCTCCCTCCTTTTAGGATTCTCATCAAAATCAAGTGAAAAAAGTACGAGATAGTTATTGGGTCGGAGCAAAAATGAATACATTTGGTACAACTACTAGATATAGGAAAAAATATTTGATGTCCAAACAAATCATAAGATGAAACCAATTCATACAAATCCCTTTGTTCGTGTATCATTTAAATATTATTCAGTGCCTGTTTGTTTCCCATTTTAACAAGTTTTTGGACCGTTGACAATGCAAAAACCTTTTTTTTTTTTTTTCGCTTAGTATCTCATAGTGAAACTCATTTTCAGGAGAGTGGCAATCATAAAATGCGGTATAGGGTTGTTAAAAAAAAAAAAAAAAAACAGGCGCTTAATATGAATTCAATCGTTTATTAAATTCAAAAAAAATTATTCTTCTTTAATGATATTCAAATTGCTCTAATTCAACATACTAATGACGAATATTTTGCTAGTGTGTACGCCCAAATGAGAGAAAAAAGAAAGGCCATTTTCGTTGATACAATAGCACACATGACCCTCTCATGTACTACTCAATTAATTTGATTCTAAATTCAACGTTGTTCATTTTGGTACTCAGATTTTAATTCTTAATAAATTCTTGTAATGCAATTTACAAGAGTAATTATTGCACATTTTATGTGTTGAAAAAGTTAGAAAAATAAAGGACTATAACAAATTGATATTGAAAACATTAAATACCATAAAAATATACAACCAACGCTCTTAAATTATGCAATCATGTTATATGTACATCTTATTTTACATCATTTTTTACATTATGTCACGCGTCAGAACATGATGATTGGATAATTTTTAAAAACAACACACTTTCCTGTTCAACACTTTTTGAATTTACACACAATGTATACCAAGTTCATGGAATCTACACCTAACATAATTCTAAATTACGTGACAGAGACAACATTAAATGTCAGAAAAATGTGCAATTGGATGGTTAAAGCTCTAGATAGAAAGTATTAATGGAATTTTGGACCACCATTTTTTATTTTTATTTTTTTTGATCTAGTATATTGCCAGTTAGGTATGTAAACAAGTTTAACCGACTCACGGAATGAAACTCATGGATCGGATAAAAAATGATCCGAGCTTTTTTTTTCTTTCGCCCGAGCCGAGTCAAGCAAAAACTTGGCCAAAAAATTTAGCCTTGACCTGAGCTTTCGGCTCAGACCTTAGCGAGCTGAGCCGGCCCGAGCTGGCTTTTTTTTTTTTAATAAATTCGTACGTATTATAAATAATAACTAAATGTTAATTATAACTAAATGTTAACATATAGAAGTGGCATGCAAGTTTTTTTATTTATTTATTAGGCTTACGGTTGGCCCTTCGAGCCACACGGGCCAGGTCAGCTTGAGCCGACACCCCGAAATGGGGCTCGACCCTAGTCTCGAGCCACGAGCCGTCCCTGCTCGAGCTTTTTTTAAGACCAAACCCGAGCCGACGAGCCATTTTGCCATTCCTAAGTGCATGTTATAGATTATCCGATTTAACCGAATTTGGGTCCGCTTCTCCATTTTATTGGCCGAATCGAAAGACCCGATTCGATTTTCAGAATATTGTTCATAATTAAACTATCAAGTTCCATGGAATTGTAATATTTATTTGTCATTATTTACTTTAAGAAAATGAATGACAACTCTTGACCTAGAGCAATCTGAAAAACCGTGACTCTTTTTCCTATTTCATAATTCATAATTTCATCTCATCTAAGATGTCAACTTCGAAGAAGTATTTAGTATTTTAGGAACGAGGTGTTTGAGCCTCTTTTTATTCAAAATTCATTTTCAACCAAACATTTTTCAATAAAATAATATTACAAGTAAATTGAAAACTTATTTTTAATTTTTAATTGTACATTTTCCAAAAATCACTATTCAAAAATGCATTTTTTTCCTCTCAAAATAGAGCTCAAACAAGGGCATATATATGTTGCTTCAAAGTTTAATCGCGTTAGATTATCGAACTATGCATTTCTCATCTAACCACTCGTATTTGAATAGCTATATCAACAATTAATTTGAACAAATTAAGAACATAATTAGCAAAAAAATCAGTGAAATATGTTAATATAACTAGATTTATTGAAAAAAACATTACAACAATAAAAGAAGCTGCGGTAGTGTTCGTTTATGTTAAAAACACATCTACTTAAGGTAGCTAGCTAGGTTAAATTAAAACATTTATATTTCATATTTTTGGATTGGGAACACTAGACTCTAGATCAACTTCTTCGTCTTCAGCTGTTTCTACTTCTGTTTGTGGAAGAAAACTTGGACCAATTGCCATTATGTTACTACTATGATCAATGTTTATACTCTTGATGCTTTCTGATGCAATGTTGTCCGTTTGATCTGCCTCTTTGAAGCCCTTTTTTGGCATAAGTTGAGTACCCTTCATTTCTTTGCTTTTCCCCCATAGCACTGTATATAACCCTAACACTATTATCGCAGCTCCTATCACACTGAAAAGAATACACAAAAAATCAGCATCCAAACTTAAGCATAAGATTTTGTTATTTGGCTATGATTAAATTAAGGGCTCGTTCGAGCCTCATTTTTGTGCAGAATGCATTTTAGAATAGTAAATTGATGGAAAATATGTGGTTAAAAGCAAATTTGCAACAAAATTATTTTGTAGGAAATTTTAATTTGAAATTAAGGAATACTGTAGATATATTACCAACGAAAATTTTCGTAGGAAATATTGTATGTAAATTACCAACATAAATAGAAATGAAAATAGCCATATTAATTTACCAACGGAAATAGAAATGAAAAAATTCATTGGTAACATCCTTCGAACTACGCCATCGCTAAACTTGACGCTAATAGCATCCATTCAAATTCGTCGGTATTTTTTATGGATATGTATTTGAAAATAAATTCGTCGGTAATCACCGACGGTTATGTTACCATCGAAAAAATTACCAGCGCGACTTTCACCGATGGTATGTAATCACCGACAGTTATGTTGCATAGAAAAAATCACCAGCGCGACTTTTACCGATGGTATGTGTTGACGGGAAATTTTCATCGATAAGTAGGTTATCGACGAAAGAATGGCCTTTAGCAACGGAATTCTAGTAGTGAAAGAAGAGAGAGAGAAATGCATTTTGAAAATAATGAGAATCAAATAAATCTAAGACAGCAAAAATATGTACCTTCCCAAGTGTAATTTCTCGTTAAGGAGTAAAGATCCAGCAAGCACAACGAGTACAAGCAACAATGGATTAAAAACGGACACGAAGAGTGGTCCTCTCATCTGAACGCAACACATCAGGCATACCCACATTAGTCCTGAAGCGACAATTCCCTACACATAGAGGCATTAATGCGAAGATTAATTCACAACCATTTAAAAACAAAATTTTGTTCTAGCTATAGTTGATGAGATTTTAATTGCGGTTTGCCTTTAAAGATTGAACGCCTAGAAGTATACTACTAAATTAAAAGCGTTTTGACGAAGATCGAATTGAAAGAGGTATCAATTTCGATGATTGAACTTGACTTTTATATTCAGATTGAAACTAATAGGTTTTTAATCGTGTCACGAGCGCACGTGCACATGTTAAATAATATTGCATAATTAGTCATGTTTAGATTAAGTTGGTGGAGTGTACGATAGTCGATATATTGTGTACCAAGTTATTTGTATCATACGTACCATGTAAGCCGCACTGAGAAGTCTGAGGTTCCAGCCCAACTTCCATTGGTTCCAGTCCCTTTCCATTGAAAGAGCATATATAAAAGATTGAAGAGCCCCCATTACTGATACGAGAGCAGTACTAGAATAATGACAAGGATATACCTTACTCATTTTGGCCTGTCCTCATCACAAAAAAATGTCCTAAGTTCCATGACAACACTAAATTATTATTATTCTTATTAACTTATATATATATATATATATATATATATTATTTTGTAAGATTCACCTGAACAATCAAAGAAAATGAAAGAGTGACACAACAAGCAAGTGCTAACAAAGGACCCAATATTTGATTGATGAGCGTTTTGTGAGATG
>CAIGRF010261118.1:0-13136 GCA_903798235.1 Fraxinus ornus
GGGTTATTTGGCCAAATTTCCCCTCTACTTTGTTGTGTTTTTCTCTTTACTCATTAGTTCTATGTTTTTTTCAAATTTACAAGTTGAACCAATTTGAGGCAATCTTTCACCTTTTCCCATTCTCATTTTACCATGGGAGAATAAATGTACAACCACAATTATCTTTTCAATGAAAATCCAAGAAGGAAAATTTAGTGCATCCACAAAGATGTATTTTCTTCACTTTCGATGGTAGTGAATTTCGTGGGTGGGAGACAAGGTTAAAAATGGGAGGAACAAAAAGTTAATTAGCATATGGTAATTCTCCAATGAATTTATAATAGCCAGTTTGAATGTAATCATGCTAGATAAATTGATTCAAAAAACTTCAAGGCTGGTTTCCACAAACAGAACATTTTTAGAACTCGCTTCCCAAGATCTTGTCCCTTTATATGTTGAAATGGGTTTTATCCTGGCCATCTTTCCATGTAACTGCTTCCAGTGGTTCAGTGCCAAAATGGTTGGAACTTGGAAGTTGGGCCATCACAGAAAATACAGAGAGAAACATTACTAAATCAGTTGCTTTCGTTACTAAAAGGTAAAATTGAGTTCCCCCACTTGCCGCATTAAAAATGTATAAAGAGAAAATGGATGAAGAATGGGAGACGAACAAGATATGACTTTTTCTTGCAATGTCTTAAAAATGATCATAATCACATATTGGGGTTAAAAAAGATGCATATAGGGAGCCCAAATTTCTTAACCTGTACAAAGAGACAATGTTCAAGTAGAATTCTTCTAACCTGAATTCCTTTATAGTCTCCGGACTGGATTACTTTAGCTTTGCTTCCTTAGGATCTTATTCCTTTACCCCATACCAATGCTTTGTAGGGCCCTCTCTATTCCATCTCTTGAGCCCCGCAGAAAACCCCTTCCCCTTGGGACTCAATACCTCTTTTGACTCTATATATGTAGGCACCTTGTATCTATGAGGGTTCACCCACTCTGGTTACAGTATTCCTTTCTATTGCGCCTAAAATTTCTATTTCTGCTAATATTTCACGTGTTTCTATTTATGGTTCTTATGGAGCTACATTGCAACAAATCTTCTTTTTCTGCAGCATTGCTTCTATGATCTTAGGAGCACTGGCCGCCATGGCCCAAACGAAAGTCAAAAGACTTCTAGCTCATAGTTCAATTGGACATGTAGGTTATATTCGTACTGGTTTCTCATGTGGAACCATAGAAGGAATTCAATCACTACTAATTGGTATCTTTATTTATGCATCAATGACGCTAGATGCATTCGCCATAGTTTCAGCATTACGGCAAACCCGTGTCAAATATATAGCTGATTTGGGCGCTCTAGCCAAAACGAATCCTATTTTGGCTATTACCTTCTCCATTACTATGTTCTCATACGCAGGAATACCCCCGTTAGCCGGCTTTTGTAGCAAATTCTATTTGTTTTTCGCCGCTTTGGGTTGTGGGGCTTACTTCCTAGCCCCAGTGGGAGTAGTGACTAGCGTTATAGGTCGTTGGGCGGCCGGAAGGTTGCCACGAGTAAGTCAGTTTTGGGGACCGAAGGCAGTTCTCCGTGCACCGGACACGTAGCTTACCGAATCAGTTGCGACACGGATGGGAATGCATGCTACGAAAGATAGGGTCGAGTCTGATACATCAACCGTCTACTCAATATCCTTGTACGAGTCCACAATCACTACACGAGATGAACCTTGGTTTGGTGAATTGAAGTTGGCCTTAAGTGTAATAGGACTCCCAGTTACTGCGCGCGATCGTATACTGAGGTGCTCCCCGCCGGTTGTTGGAACGACGCGAGCCGGGCCGGGTCTCGATTCAGAAAGATGAAGGGCCCGAAAGTCTAAATAGGGGGTTACAAATTCCCCATCTCATTGGGGGCGGAAAACGAATCGACATCTCGAGGTTTATAACCTACCTTTTCTATTTTAGTTGGGAAAGAACGGCGAAGTCCATCCGAACCGTCCAATGAAGAATAAGAGGAGAGCAAAGCGCCAATTGCGCGCGAAGCGCATGCGGAACGGGCACGGAGAAAAAGAAGTGTGGAGGAGAAGCAGCCGAGCTCATTCCCTTCGCTTCCTGGGCCCAAAGCAGTGCAGTCTTTCCTGGCCAAATCAAGGATTTGGGGCTTCTTGCTACGCTACTTAATAAATCCATTTTTTTTAGTAATCTATATGAATAGAAAGATAGATCCATCCATCTATCCTATCCGATTTAGATTTTTATATCTAAAAAAGAATCGATTTCATTCAACGTTTGATTCAAAGAACTGTGCTTAGCCCCCCTGCTCATGAAACGGCTCCGCTGCAATGGATGGCAGAGGGTCCGTAGTACCCGAAGCACTGGAGTAATCCAGTAGCCGGGAAGGGGCCTAGAAGTGCCTACTACTACACCACACTACACTTGGCTCTACACATTTACTAACCCCTGTCCAGTGCCTGGCAGAGCTAAGGGGGCTTCAATCCTTACTCTTTATCCCCATCTTCGCCCAGGCTAACGGGCCTTACTTATTCAGGGAGGAGATTGGAGCCTCGAAAAGCACTGTTGAGAGGAAGAGCCTTGGCCCCTCTTCATTCTCTACAGGGTTCCAAACCTTTCTTCAACATAGGTGACAACGAGCGAGGCAGAGATGGAAGAGATCAAACACGGGAATAAGAAGAAGAAATTCCTTTTTGATCATTTTGATAGAGGGGGATGGAGAAAGTGGACAAAACAGACTCGCATTTCTCATCGAACAAATACAGGAAAAAAATCATATTGAAAACTTTCCTAACCCACCTTCGTAGAGCCGTGTATTGTAAGTGATCCGAACCTGCCCGGAGCGAGCCTCCCATAGAGGCAAGTGAAGTTGGTGAGCCGTATGATGGGCAACTATCTCCTGCGGTTCGGAGAGGACTCAGCTGTTAGTTAGTATCCCCTTGCTTTCGGGGTGGACCCTTTCACTCTATTTTATTATATACGCTTAGCGAAAAGAATGTTTTTTGATACACCTAGGACATGGATTCTATATGAACCAATGGATCGTGACAAGTCGTTACTACTAGCAATGACTTCCTCTTTCATTACTTCATTCTTTCCATATCCCTCTCCTTTGTTCTCAGTTACTCATCAAATGGCACTCAGTTCATATCTTTAAGTTCGATCATTGACAAGGTTCAAAGAAAGGGTGGGCCGTTGATAAAGAATCGATTCCAAACCACAATGCTAGCAGATGGAAAAAAAACCGCTTTTCTTTTCATTAATGAAACCTGCCAGTTATTATGAACTCAAATCAAAAGAACAAAAAAGACGTGGGTGGCATTATGACTGGGGTGTCAGTTAGAAAGGTTCTTACAATGTTCGTTCAATCAAGCAGCATTCTTCTTTTTCTTAACTTAAGTAGAGGGAAGAGGGCTTTCTAAGCTAAGAAGGGTTTGGGACCTATGAACAGAACAACACAACAAAGATGATGAAATGAAGAAGAATGAACGGGAGGCGTCAGAGGAAGAACTGACGAACTACTTACTTGTCTTTGGTTAACTACTTTACGGACTTGGGGTTCTTTCTCGTAAGTGGTATACCTACACCCCGCACGCACACTCACTATATCTATATACGTAAACGTTTCAGTTGATAGCCTTTCTAAAAATAAAAAGCCCTCTCTCTCTACTAAATACAGTTGTTTCAGGCCGAACAATAACAAGAGGCCCGGATCCAGCTGAAAAACGGAATGGAATACTCTAAGATGCTTCATAGCCTTACCTTATTATTAGAGAAAGGGGAAAGGGCTTTTTCCATTTTGGTGCGCAAGGGTTCTTCCCTAGAGCTTTCCCTCAGTTCGGGACTTTTAGCACCATATCCTAAGACATCGGGGATGTCTAGGATCCAGGGCCCCCCCTCTTCCCCAGCAAATCTGCGGCAACCAAACCAAAGGGGACGTAGGGGGAGATGGAACAACGTCCAAGCTGTGACAACCCAGCAGCAGCAGCAACAACCTGCTTCTCAGCAAAGACAGTTCCACTCCCAAACCTACCAGCAATCTCAAGTTCAGAGTCAACCACCTCCACAGCAATACTCCTGTGCTCCACTCCAATTAGGGCAACAAAAGAAATATCCTTCATCCCAACAAGATAAAAATCAGCAGCCACACCAGGTAGCTCCCATCGCTTCGACAGTCCAGAGTGCTCCTGTTCAACAGTCAAATTTGAAAGGTCAAAGCAATGGTCAGCGTAGGCGTCGACAATTTCTTTCTTTTGCTGACCGGGTTATCTTTGACAAGTAAAGTGCATTAAACACGAGGGTGCCTACCTATCGACCGCCTCCAGAACCTAAGCCTCTAGGCTATGACCCCCAAAAATATTGCTAATTCCATCCTTATGTTGGGCATAGCACTAACAGATGCATAGCTCTTAGGCATTTTGTTCTTCTTCTGTTTTTTGTGACAATTCCTTCGGCTTTCAAAAAGATAAGAGTTTACGAGATTTTTATGTAGAGGTGGTTGGATGGAGTAAAGTAGAAATGCTTTACTATTTGGACCTTACTCCTTCATTAAATATGATCTCGCGCTCACGTCTTTTAGAAAAGCTAGAACCTTTAATAGGGAATAAGTATACAAATAGTCTAGTTTCTTCGTTTTTGTCGTCTCCTATTTTGGATGAGGATGGGAGAGATTGGTCAGCCCATGTCGGTATACCATCTGGAGGACTTCTCACCCTAGTCTTATTCCACTTTTTTTTAGATAACTGGGATAGGGCATTTTATAGCCTTTTTCCGAATTTTCGTTACGTTCGGTATATACACGAATCTTTTGTGCCTACGCTCATTAGGTCAGCTAGCTTTTTTTTTTTCTCAAGTTAGGGTTAGTTCGGCTGTTTATAGATTCTTCCATTTTTCATTTCCTTGGGAAAAGAAAGATTCCGATTAAAATGTTGACGCGCTTAGGAGGAGTCTTAGAATATATCATCGATCTAGATTTGTTTATCAAATTTTTTAATTTTCTCTTTTGGTATGATATTTCTTGTGGTAAGGGGTCTTTCTTTCACAATTAAGCCCCTTATTACCATCTTAACTCAATGAAAAAGACCTTAGTTTCGCTATTGAAATCAGATTCATTCTTCTTTCCCAGACATTCGATGGCCCTTAAGAATAGAAAGAGAGAACAGGGATACTTATAATCTTTACATAGGCTGCTCCTTAATATGAATGAAAGAAGACTCTCTATAATAACTAACAAGGGCTGGGCTGCCTATGAAATATATAGAGCTCTATGACTCAACTCAAATCAATAAGAATGGAGAAATTTTGACTCGTCTCATCATTCTCGTCTTTCAGTTCATATTCTATAGTGCCAGCGGAGAAGTCACCCAACTCTTTCAGGAAAAGGTTCTATATAAGCCGCTAAGGCATTATGTATGACTCAAATAGTCAATCTTTCCTCAATCCACTCAGGCGGAACCCTCGCATTCTCTCTTAGAGACTCTATCATGAAAGAAAGGGAAGCCAACTAACTCATAGACGCCCACTCGTTTATATGACCGGAAAGTCGGAATTAGCTCTGATTCTTTCTACTTCTTTTTTTTTTTTTAGTAGATCTTACTTTCCTTCCTTATCCTATTCTGAAACTAGAACACAGCCTTCCGCTTTCTTCTTTACTTTCGTTTCGTCCCTACTAATCTCAACCTGGTGATGCCAATCCTTGATAACAAGAACACACGAGCACATGACTAAGAGGGAGAAGGGCCTTAAACAGAGAAAAGGAAGTAGTGCACTAGCAGGGAAATAGAGAAGTTCGCCCTCCCCACCTACACGAGGGGGATCGCTCTATCCGTTCCGTCTCCTTATTTACGAATAAAGCCTGCTAACTAATCTCATTTACTAGCTATTCTATGAAGAGCAACAAGACGATGTAACAGGTAGATAAATTGATACAAGAAGATAGTCCGAACCCCCTAATGCAACCCAGTTACCAAAAGCGGGAGAATCTTCGTTACATGCCTAGCGTAGGATAATGATGCGTAGGATATTTGNATGGGTTGGTGTAGAATGTAATTGAACTTGGACTTGTGAGTTGTAGATTGGGCTGCTCTTGGGTAAGTGGGTAAGTGTTAGGTAAAAAAAAATGTGGGGTCATTTGACCCCATGTGGGTCCTACCCGACGTACAGAGGCGGCACTACGACCACGGGCATGTTGGGTGTAGCGTTTTTCTCACCCGCAGGTTCTGGGTCTTCAAGTCTCCGCACATCGTTGCTTACCAGCCCCTGGAGGAACCTAATTGTGTCGGGTCCTTTGAATCGAATTACGGACCTGGTTTTCAAAAGGCAGGCCATGGGACCCGCATCCTAGAGACGGGCTTGAGTGGAAAAGTATTTGAGAAACTGGACAGAGGTTTTGAGGCGACGCATTTTGTAACTGTGGGAAGAGTTTTGGGCGGAACGGTGGCGCTCTACAGTGTTGGTTTGGTGGGGTTTATCTTTGGCGGTTTTAATAAAGTAAGAAGAGGACACATGGCGAGGTCGTTCGTTGAATGCTGACATGCGTCCGATAGTGGAGTCAAATTTTGATGTTGTAATGTAACTTGTAAGCAACCAATGGGTTAATTGCATTTAGTGTCACTGAACTTTTACCGTGTCTGCAGGTAGATCAGTAAATTTCACTTTTAGTGAAATCAGACTACTTAACTTTAATTTACACACAATCAAATTATTCCCTTTGGGATGCGTCAATGAACCTACTAAATTTATTGACATGTTCGTCAAAACTGAGTTCAAGATCCAAAAAAGCTAAATTTGACTTTACAAAACCCAGGAAGAAGAAAGAAGGATGTAGAGAAAAGATGGGAGATATTTATTTTTATTTATTCAATAAGAAATTGGATAGTCTATATACTTTATTCTTTATCATGTTGTTTTTATTTAATTTCGGTTTGGTCTCATTTTTTAAATTCAATTTTTTTAAACTCATTTTTAACCACATATTTTATAGAACTCATAATTTTTATTAATTTTTCAACCATATATTTCATCAATATTTATTAAAAACTAAAATCTAATTTTAATCAAAAATCAAACATGAGGTCAATTAGAGTCAAAATCTTAATTTGTTAAAAGTGTAGGGATGATAAGGAAACTTCTACCTAGCCTTTGAATTAGGCTGAATATGATTCAATAAAACAATTGGATTATTTCTCGGGTGATTCTTGAATTATTTTCAAATCAAATCATTTTAAACGAATTGGAAAAATTTCATACAAATCCATTTTTTATTATTTGATTTGTTTCAATCATGATTTTAATGATATAAAAATAACATATTTCAAACAAGTAAAAAACATCATTTAAAATATCACTATAACACTTAAATTGAAACCTTCTAGACACAAAGGATGCAATAGTAATATATTTATCTCAATACAACCTTAAACCAATAAATTATTATAAACTCAACAATAAAAATTATGCTTGCAATTTCATTTTTAGATAATAATAATAATATTATCATAAATAAATCATTACTTTCCTAAAAAGCCAATATAAGTTGACTACCAAGTAAATTTGTTAAAATAAATTAATATATTAAATAACATATTTCGAATAAAAAATACTTTATTTTGAAAAAAGAAAAATGAGTGAATTTTTTTATTTATTTTCCAGCAATTTTTCAACTGCTGAAACATAAATCGAACACTTGTAAACGGTTTGATTCGATAAGAAATGGCCAAAGCCTAAACCATTCGAAACCAAAGCAACGATTTTAAAACCGAAATTTCGATTTGGTCTGGATAGTGACCTTTTATTTATTGCTCACACATAATAATTTATAAATTCTACAAAAATGTGTGAATAATGACTGGGTAAAGGTTCAAGATCCGACAATATGTTTAAGGAAAAATCCATTTGTACAATCATTAAAGGATTGTAATTTTTACAATCTCTCACATTAGTGTGGGGCCCGCTAATTAATTAGCGGGTCCCACACTAATGTGGGGATTGTAAAAAATACAATCTCCTAATGATTGTACACTTAGCATTGTTGTATGTTTGAATAAAGAAATAGTTTGACCAACTTATGAATACTCGAAAGCTTTACAAACACACATAAATGAGATGCAATAACAAAACCCATCGTGCAATACAAGTTTCACAAGACTGTAGGCAATAGGCAAATAAGTTACATGAACAGCACAAACTCGACAATGTCGACATGTATAACAAAGAGCTTATCTTCAAAATCCCATCTATCTAAAGCCTAATATTCACAAATCACTATAATTATATTAGGATCTAAAGGTGTAGTTTCTGTGATGCTATATTCAACATGTCCAAAAGTATAGATGCTTGAAATGGCAGTCTTCTCCCTTTATAATCGTGTTGACATTTTTTGTTGGTCACAATCTTTTTAGACAAGTATCAAGTTCAAACTAGTCTCTTCTTAATATGTGGGAGCTTTGAAGGTCAATGTGACCCACAAATTGAAACTTCAATTTCTCTATTGACACTACTCGTTGTGTGAGTTAAAAGACGTGCGACTTGATGTTGCTAAGTCTTGAGGACATGCTTGGGCAACAATATTCTAATTCACATAAAACTTATGATAATAAGTATTAAATGAGTTAGAACAAATACGGGATAGATGAAAAGACTAAAAAGTGGACCAAGAAAAATATATCAAAAAGTGCTTGAAAGTGATTTTGGCGAAAGTTCAAGTGTTTCAACTATACGATTTTAATCTCTTAACTTGAAAATGATTAAGGTAAATGATATTATACTTGAATATATTCCTCTTAGTGTTGTTTACAGGTCAACATTACATATTGGATCTTATCTTGTGTGGATAGTGGATTCAAGGGTTAGAAACTCACTTTATATGAGATCAAGAAGTGTCTTATTCTATTGTCGAGTCCTTGGCTTGATACAAAATAGATTTATACAAATAATGAGAAACTCACTTTATATGAGATCAAGAAGTATGTTTAGTCTATTGTTGAGTCATTGACTTGATACAAAATAAATATATACAAATAATGAAGATGAAGTAGAGGTTTATATGACCGGTATATGTAACGTACTGTTGCGGGTAGAGAAACTGACGTCATATTTAATACTAAAATACTAGACTTGATCTCACTTGTTGTTCTTCTAAGAGTAGTCTTTGACTTGAACTTATATGTGATAGTTATATTTGTACTCACAATGGTGATGTTTATTATGGTTCTGATATTTGTGCAATGATTTGAGGTTTTGAGTTGAAAATATCATTCAAAACTGTAAGAGCTAAACTTCCATAAAGTAAATTCATCTGGATTTTTTTTGAGGGATATGATTAAGGGAGATAGTTATTGAATCTCATATTTTCATTATATCTATAGATAGATTCTCATATTCCAAGTGTATTTCTAATTTTCATAAGTCAATATTGTACTGATTTAGATTTTTCTGAAGTGGGGTACAAAAACAGATTATGGAAATGAGGACTTTGAGAAATATTTGAGAACGTGAAAGCCTGTTTGAGCCCCATGTTTAGTCAAATTTGCATTTTGTAATAGTTATTTGATGAAAATGTGTGGTTAAAAAATAAGAAATAGTTTTGATTCGAGTGTAAAATTATTTTATTAAAAAATATGTGATTAAAAATAAGGCAATAAAAATGTATTTTAGAAATAATGGGAAACAAACAAGTTTTGAATTTCTATTACAAGAATTCAATTATCTGGATAATGAAAGAAATATTCTTATTGAATCGACTATTACTTGTTCACCAAAACTATATGGTGCATTGGGTAGATTGAATGGAGTATTACTGAATATAATGTGGTTTGAGATCATGCAATCTAATTTACGTATTTGATTTTTAGAAGAGTATTGGTAAATTGTAACGTGTCACTTAATAGAGTTCTTTATATGTTAGTTCCTTCATAATTATATAAGCTTTGGATACGTAAATAACTAAATATGGGTTATCTTAAACTCATGATCTACTACGTAAGTTCTTGATAATTAGTTTGGGAACATAAGTCTATGAATAACGAGATGTAACTATCTGAGGTACACTGGCAATCTAAATAAGTACTTAAGTGAGATTTTGGATAAATAGTGGTCACAAAATATGGCATTTGATATTTTTTTGGAGAATTAGTGAAGGTAATATTATGTGTATTAGTGAATCGGTTTAAATACATAAAAATTGGTTTAAGCTTTTGATTTAAGTAGGAGTAATCTGTTTTCGAGTATGAACTATCTAAGAGCCATCTAATTTCAAGGAGTCTTGGTTCTAAAAATTTCTCATTTATATGAGTACAAAGAGAAATGTGAAAAGTGATTGAAGTATATATATATGGAGTGTAGAATTCCAACCTAATCTAGGATGTAGTGAAAGTTTTAATTGGATATTGAATTTATTAAGAATATTCAGGTTCTTGTAAATTAAGTGGAAGACTAATGAGTTTATAACAAATAAAAGTTATTTAGTTTTTTGAAAAATATTATACTTGATATGAGTATATTGAGTTAGATAAATTTATGCTGAAATATCATTCTATCCACTTTAGGATAGAAAGTCACCGTGAATATAAAAAACCAAGCATCTTTGATTTGCCCTTTTGTTTATGATCAACACTGTATGGTTGACACACTTCATAACACTTGTCCTAGTGCCCTGGTGTGGGCTTGGTACTACGACATATTTGCATGAGTAGAATCAACATAGGTATTGAATGATTTGAACATTAAAAATAAGACTCTTGATATGTAACATGCAAAATGTCCTAAGGAAGTTTTTATTTTATATGTTACATTTTGAGTGACGTGATCTCGATATAAATGTCAAAATTAGGAATAAACCAAAATTAACATCGCTTGTGTAGTAGTTGCTTTGATCTAGCAATGATCGGACTGGAATGGGAGTAAATTTGTGTAGCTGACCCTAAATTGTTTTGTAAAATGCTTGACTTATGCTTAAATTTAGAGTTACACCAAATAGACCTAGAGATTGTTTTTTTATTCTCAATTGAGAATTGAATTGAGAATTGATTAAAGAGATCCACATGAATCGACTTGTAGATTTAATGTTAAATGCATGTTTTCGTATTATGGTAACTTTATAATTACACTCATCGCCGTTAGAATTAGTGGATGTGCAACGTACAACACCGTACTTGCTATGATCTCGCCAATAGACTACATTACGACTCGTCGTCGACAAATTCGTATGGAAGAAAGTACGTTGATTTGTGTAGAGAGTGGGGAGGAAAATTAGTCTTGCAAGGGACATGCTAGTTGTGGCTTGGATTGCAGCTTTTTGGAATTTTGAGAGCTAATTGTCCAATAATCACTCAACTTATGAACTGCTCACTAGAGTTTTGTATAAACTCGTCAAAATATTAGACATTACTCTTTGACATGACATCTGTTTCACAAGTCTAACGGAATTATTGACATGGCAGATGGAATGCACGTGTGACGTCTAAACACCATTATGCGAATTGCCATGTAAGGAAAAACGTATTTGATTGCTTACTGTATTTGAAAGACATCTTTGATTGTTAACTATACTTTTAAAGATATTTTTGTTTGCTCACTATACTTTAGATGGTCGAGTTTTGACTAATAAACTTGTGAAATCGGCATTCATCATTCCACGAAATTTAGCAATGTTGTTCCAAGTATCACTTGTATGCAACAAAATTTAATTTTGCAACATATTATAAGGGAATGTTACAAGACACTTTGCAATAGACTTGAATTTTGTTACAATTCTTTCAATATTTGATCTATATTTTAAAATAATTTTTTTAAGAGAGAACCAATTATATGAGCTAGAACTTGCAAAACTTTGATTTTAAACAGAGAAATATTCTTCCATATTAAAACTTAAACATCTTGATGCTTGATCTTCCTAAGCAATTTCTGATTAGCTTATGTATTGTTCCGGATGAAATTAATTTGGACAAACTATAATTTGTTAAGATAAATACAGATCACATTTGTTGCTACTTATTAAAAACAGAACGATGAATATGGATAATAAAATGACAAGAAAATATTAACGATTCCGATGACTAATTTTAACAAAAATATGTATGATGTTCACTCAAAAAATTCACCATCTACATTAACAGCAAGCCAACATGTATCACTTGCAACCAATATTTTTATACAGCGAAAAATTACACCAAAAATCATCCAATATTTGGGCGCCACTTGTATATTATGTCTGTCATATCATCAATTTCGTTGGAGTTATAAAATGGATATCATGTCAGTGAGTAACGTTCAATATTTTAATAAGTTTAGTGACAAAAACTCAATATTTGAAACTTTAAAGAGCAATTGAAGATATAGACATAAATTTAGTAATTATTAGGACAATTAACTCAAATTTTGATGACTATTATTATTAAAGGAATCAAAACAACACAAATTTGAATATTTTTTGGTGAAGTTGAAAAATTGAAATCATGCCTGAAAAATAAATGAAGAGAAAATTAAGTAAAACCCTATCTTTAAACTTTACAATTCAAAAATATGGACTTAAAGATTTCTTTTCATAAATCCAGTGTTAATAAGTTTTAATAAAAAATAATATATTTTTAAATTAGTTAATACAAAATTAAAATGAATCAAATAATAACAGTTTTTAATGCTTATCTAAAAGGATTCAATCTATTCAAATAATAGATTATCATAAATCACTCATTTCATTTTCTCTATTTTTAGGGTCTCTTCTTCAACCTTCACTAAATATATTTCTTTCTCTACAGTATATTTTCTCAATCGTGTCCAATCTCGACACTACATAACTCTAATCTACCATTCTCACACCCATTATCACCATAGAAATTTCGCACAACATGAAATTGAAGAATTCCTGCATAAAATCATCTATGTAAGCAGGGGCGGACCCACATGAGGTCAAGTTGGGTCAAATGACCCCACAATTTTATTTTTTTTGAGTTTTTTTTTTTACCTAACACTTACCACTTACCCAAGAGCTGCTTAATTCACAACTCACAAGCCCAAGTCCAATTACACTCTACACCAACCCATTGATCCATAATTCATTGATTGACCCAATCCAACTAATATACTATGACTCACAATATAGTGACTTTGATATCTCCCAATTCAAAAATCTGAAATCCCTA
>CAIGRF010261246.1:16067-26698 GCA_903798235.1 Fraxinus ornus
AAGTTGAAATTTGAAAATCTTTTCCTTTACTTGTGTCTATTCCGTAGTGTTTTCAGTGTAACTTGTCAATGTGATTGGATTTATTTATGAAACAAATATTCTCTAAATTACTAGGTTGTTGACTAAAAAATATTTGTCAGAGTGGATATAATTGTAAAAATTTGAGTTATTTTTAATGAAACCTTATCTAAAATAACGCATATTTTTAAATATATGCATTGTGACATCAAACAATTAACCTTTGTGTAAATCGAACTACATATTCTTCAATAAAATTTATTTTACATGTAAATCAAACTTTTCCTTTTTCTTAACCACACATTCTGCAAAAATCAGTATTTCAAACCTCCCCCTCCCCCCCCTTTTTCCTTCAAAATGGGGTTCAAACAAGTTCGGTTAGTACCGAGTTCTTGTATTCTAGAATCCTAGAACTCTTTTCATATTCAAATTTTGATTTTGAAACATTCTTTTCAATGGGATACATTACTATTTTATGAGATGTTTTGTATGCTATGTCAAATTTGATGAACGTTCTTAAAGATCTTAGTTTTAAAATTGTCACAAAAATAACATTATTGATGCATTATCGTTGACAAGTTATTGTGAAGTGCTACATATTTCGTATACAGTTATTGTGATGCTCACCGATACGAATACATGAAACTATCATTCAAACCTGTAATATTTTGCACATGTGATACCGATTTTTTCTTGTGAGTCGACTTCATCTCCCCCAGGAAATTACCTCGAGGTATTTCCTTTGTGGACTTAGAATTGATCATTTTTTCTCACCATAGGTAGCTGCCAAATTATCTGACTAGCAAACAAGTTCATAAATTTAGCAAAAGAAATATTAAAGTAAAGAAATAAAGAACAAAGAAATTAATCTTGACAAAGGTGGAACAAGAAGCAAACTAATACCTCTTCATCAATATCAGCTTTGAGGGCCATCTAAGTTCTTTTCAATGGAAGTCACAGGCTCAACACACGTCGTGTGTTTTGCTTCAGACATTTCAACTTCATATGCACTTGTATTAGAGACAGTTCCATTCTCCATGCTAAGATTTTTCAGTTTTTCTAGGCGAACAGCACGAAGCTCATATCTGACCATTAGCATGATAATAAATAATATTAACACGCAGCTCAATATTTAATCAATAGCAGCATGGAAATGAATATTTTTGTAATCATATAAATTACCAACATGCTAAAATGTGGGGATTTACAATTTTAAAATAAACAAAAGTTACTTGCAGTGCTTCTAGATTTCCTTTTAGTTTTTATGAAACGAGCAGAACTTCAAAATATTCTTAAAGCATCTTTCTCCAAAAATAGGAACAATGTCGTAATTTTATCAACAAGTTCATTTTTTAGTTTTTTGTTACAGTTATGTCATTCTTTTCATCATTGACACCATCTCTTGTTTAGTTCTATTGAATTCCACTGATAGGGAGTGCAAGACGGAGCTCCATTCGATATAAACTTCAGTTTTACTTTGTGAGATTTCTCTAATTCAATTAAGGATACTTAGTACGAAATTATATGCACATAATAAAATCAATAGATGAATTTCAAATTCCAATATTTTAGTAGTCGAGTACCATAAGAATTCATCTGAGAATTAATTATTTGGCTGTGAAATACACCTGTTTCATGGGAAATTAAGGAAATATGTTTCTTTCGATAATGGGCATATCTTGACAAGTCAACAATCTGAATCCAATAACTGGAGGCTCAGACTGCATCCAAGGATCAGTGAAACAATCAGCAACTCCAAGGTTTAATCACATTATCTTAGTTTTCAATCATTAATTATTAAGAGTCACAGGAGAAAAGGTTATAAGATGCATATCATTTATAATCTTTTATCTAATTAACTGTTCAACGAACATATATGAGACATCTTTAAACTGGCAGTCCCAAGAAAACATAGATTTTCCTAGGACATCAGATAAATATACTAAGAGTTACATAAATGCCAGACGAAATACTTGCAGTTTGGCGGAGTATCCTTTTACCAAACTATTTGTGCCATTAGTTACAAGTAGTTCCATCTGTTTTTTGTGTTTTTTGAACAGATCCATTCCTAAACAGTCCAACTCTTAACTTCGCTAGAATATTATGATATCAAAGACCTAAAGGGAAATAATTTAAATTCCCCCGAAAGTCTGCACCACTCCACAGTGAAGTAAATGCAGGGTTTGAAAGGGAAACATTGCTCAGAATTGCAGCTTGATAAAACAATATACAAAATATAGATGCAAAGTCAGAGAACTAACTCAATTATGTAACTCCTGGCAAGTGAAAAATATATTGTCCAAAATTCTCTCTCCTTCAAATAGCGAGGGCATAATCTGAACCGTAGTTGAGACAGTTCCTGGAAGAGCAGATCAAGAATGACTTCTTAAGACAGAAAAATAATATACCTGACATCAATATATTCAAACCAACCATGAATAGCAAATATAAGCCTTGACAATCAAGCTAGCATAAACAACAAAATATTTAGCCCTATAAGGACAACAATATGTCAAGAGTAAATCTTATATATTTTGGAAAATTTGCATTATAAAATCATGCCTACACTATTTTAACTTCAACTTGAGGACCCTGAAAATGTTATAATACTTTAGGTTAGATCCCTCTTATCTTTAAATCCATTGGAGCTCTCTCTCTCACGCGCGCACGCGCACAAGATGACAACGACAAAGGACCGTTGTGTTCTAGGAATTAATGAAGCTAGTGACAAAAGAATAATAAAAAAAAACTACGAAATATCTTGATTTCTAGAAATTTCCAGTTGCATCAGCAACAAATTCACGAATCAAGATTTGATATGCAACATTTTCTGCCTAACGTGCCTAACGTTGCTGCAAGTGTTCATATTCAACTGTCCTAAAAAATATGTTCTTTAGTAGCAGAAATTATCATAGATTGGATCTGGTTATTTATCTCTGAGATTATTGTATCAATTGAAAATTCACTAAACACATTCTCATAACATTACTCGATATTAAAGAATTCAAAACCACATTATGTCACATGAGTAATGTTAAATTCCAGTAACATCTCTTCTTCTTTTTTTTCCTTATTTGGAAAACATCAACAAAATCTTTTGTTATAAAAAATCAGAAAGAGAAAATAAACCTTGACTTTGGAGAGGACAAGAATAGCATGTTTTTCTTGCCAATCAGAGAGATCCTTCCGTACATTTCCATCATTTCCACCACCATCAGCTCCTTCATCTGAACAACCATAAAACCAGTAATTGCACACATTAAACACCCACGCATACATATCTATGCAATAAATTAGTATGTATACATGTATAAACACGAATTGAATACCAGGAAGAGGGAAATTCTTGAAGGTTTCAATAGATAAAGATTTGACGAATTCTATCAACTGATCAGTGATTCCATACAATTGCGACTCTTCTTCTTCTTTAATTAGTTCTTGGGAATTATGGGTGTTGGCGGAGGGCAAAGAGGTATTTTTGAGCTTCGAAATGCTGCGTCGAAACCACGAGTATGCATCCATGGCCTTCTTCCTTACTGCGTTGGTACAACTGCTTTATTTCTTTTTTTGATGTTTTGGATTAGCTCAAAATTTGCGGAGAGAGAGAGAGAGAGAAACTTGATTTTGAAAAATATACACAAAATAACTCGTGAAAAGTTTCAACTATTGTAACTTTTTCCATAAAAGAAAAATCAACGAAATAATAATCATTGTAATTTTCATATCGCGTTTTTCTATAAATTATGAAAAAATCGATTTTTTTTAATTTTTTCCCCTAAAATTCACTATAGGGCCTAAATTCCTTCTTTAAATATTTGATCATAGAATTATTATTATTATTATTATTTTTGTTAGATATTGTCTATCTATTTTATCGAATACTTGATAGTGCTATAAAAGTACATATCGAAACTGAGAGAGAGAGAGAGAGAGTCAGCTTTTTCAATTTGTGTTCATTGTAAAAGTAAATGAAAAAACATTATAATTTTGACAATATTCTAACAATCGATCGAATAGAATCACAAATAAAGAAAGTCGACCTTAAATTTATCGAATCCATTTACCCTAAAAATAAGAATGAAAGTCTCATCATTCTAACTATTTGACAATATAAAGTTAACCCCAACTCATAATGCAGACAAGATTTTAATCAGAACTTGCAATGAAGCCAAATTATGAAACAAAACCACATTAATTTTCCATGAGGAGAAGATAACAACAAATGTTGAAGAATCCCAGAAAAGAAGAAACATAACAACAAATGTTGAAGAATCAAACTAACCCCTAAATTAAAGAAAGCTTGGCGTACAATAACAAGGGGTTTTTAAAATCGAAGAAACTTATTGCATTTGGCAGAGAAACTCGACTTTAAGCTGACGATTTGGTATAGAATCGGATGCCAACAGCGACTCCCAAGATAACCAGAGGAACTAAGAATTGGAGGACCTTGACAATGAATTCTGATGTTTTGTCCTGGTTGTAGTGAGGCTGCTTGGGAGGAGTGTACTTGGACTTACTCGGAATGGTTGACGAATCTATATCGCCCACGTAAAGTTCTTCCATCTGAACCCTTGCACTGCTGCTGTGGCCAACGTCCTCAAAATCATCGGTTGCGTCCTTTCCTGCCAAGAAAAAAACCATCAAAATTATCCATCAAATCCGCAAGACAATGAACATTTGGCTAAGCTTACAATACTTAACAAGTTACTTCTTCGAAGGTAACTCTTGCCTTAATGTCAAAATAAATAGTTTATTCATTTCCAACTTTTACCAATAACTTTCTTAGCATAGCTAAACATGCTCGTTGATGTAGACAAAAATCGAAAATATCACATGGTATTACCTGTGGCAGACAACAAAACTTCATCACCACCAGGATGGTCTTCCAAGAACTTCGTCACGTCATAAACCTATTCAAAGTATTACAAACATTTCTAACACGCGTGAGAAAACGCAATAAAATGCAGCACAAAAAACATGGTAGATTTAGATAGTAAGATCACACCCTTAAATGAAGCCATATTATCTTGTTATCAGTAACCATAACTTTTTTAATCTAACTGCCACGTGATCAGGTACTTCCATGTGTTATTTTCAGTTTATGCTCGTCTACCATACAGATATATAACGGAAATATCTAAAGTCTAAATGAGCAGATGACATACGCTGTCTCGAGATTAAGTACCAGCCTAACGCAACTAGAATTTATTAGTATAGGATTAAGGAGTTAATCTTATGGACTTCTGGTGAAGTTACCGAGACAGATGAAGTAGTAAAGAGCACAAATTTCAATCAAGATTCCCCAGACTTCTAACACAGTGAACAAAGAATTAAGCTGAGAACGCCACAGACAAGAAGATAGATTTGCTCACTCAAGTTGGCTACAACAACAATCAGCGGTTCCGTGAGAACAACTAAAAGTGCCAAACTTTTGAGTAGTTCACATTGAAAGGAGAAGTTTAGGGTAAGACTCGCCATTATTGCTCTAAATTCTAAATACAATCATACTGCTTGTATAATCTTTTTTTACAATTTTGGTTGACAACTCACACTTGACAACATCACGTTCATTCATTTTAAAAACTGTTTTTTTAATTTTAATCAATGGTCCAGATTTTGATAACATCAATGTTGTCAACCACATTTGTCAACAACAATTGTACAAATGGGTTAATTCTTCTAAATAACAGATCAACAATGATACCAAATGGCTATTTCCAACATAGCATCACAACAGATTTTGTATCACATCCTGAGAATCCCACGCGGAGTTTTGCTCTTGTTGAGTGGCAAGAAATTTATAATACAAAACTGCAAAACTTTCGGGTATATAATCCCTTCAATGCATCAATGCAATGAATTCTTGCTCTTAACTAAGTCCAATTTTTCGGCGAATCTAAACAACTAAACTACTGATTTTCTAATAGACAATTTAGACAACATTACATTATTACTTCATCACATACAGATTCAAACTACAGTGAGTTGTGTCCAATAAAATGGTTAAATAAAAAATACTGAATTTTCCAAAGAGCGTGAGAATTGAACATTGTACAAGTACAGAGTGTAAGTCAAAATTAAAATTAATTTGCTCAAAAGATACAATTATATTCATAATAATCATAATACCATACCAATTAAAAACAAAACTCTACATCAAGAACTGGTCAAGATTGAATCTTGATAGATTTAGATATGAAATTCCAAAACAAAATCCAACCCATTAAAGTATTTATAAAAAGATATAAACTTCTCATTAAAAATCACAGTAATTTCTTTACCTTTCCATCAATGATAAGCCAACAGTCCTTAGGGGTGTTGTGCTCAGCAACCTCAGCCAAAGTAAAAACTTTTCCCATTCCTAACAAGGGGTCTTGATGGGTAAGTTTGGGCAGAAATTATAGCCCAAATAAGAGTGTGGAGGGGAGTATATTGATGAGGGGTTGGTGAGGCAGATTTAAATTGGATTTGTGGTTGGTGGGAGAGGAAAAGAGAGGCTGTCAAACGTAGGTGTCAACCAACAATTGCAGTTGTTGGTGGTGCTATTTATACTGTCTTTTGTTCAAGATTTTGTCTCCATGTCCCTGTATTCTTGTATAATTTCTCGTCTCCCCCAAAGGATCTTGAAGTGTTCTTGATTTCTTAAGTTCTTATTTTTGTTTTATCTAAGAAGATTGGCTGTTATTTTCTAATAATAACAATAGAAGGGATCCGTGTTATTGTCTTAACTCTTGAGCATTGTTGTATCTTGATAAATTTGATATAGATGTTTAATGATAGAATATGGTGATAACAATCAGGAGATACATGTTACGTATGGATCAAATATATATTCGTGTTACTTTTTAATTACTTATGTTACGTATGGACAAATATATATTCGTGTTACTTTTTAATTACTTGTTCTTTAAAATCAAGAACGTGATTAATAAAATATATAGATTTTCTTGGAACAAATGTGGAGACAGAACCTGAGGTGGGCTCAAGAGGCTGCCGCCTCAAGCCCAACTAGGGTAGGGAGCTCAATTTTTTATGAGAAAATTACCTCAAACCTTACTTTTCAAGATTCATATTCAAAAATCAGGTGGAAAGTTTAATCTTTCAAAAACCAGGTGTTTTAATTAATATATTATTAAATTCAATTAATTTAGAAATCAACCCGACCTCCCTCCACCCACCTCATTTCCCCCAAACTCGTTCTCTCTCTACCTCGGAAAATTCTCCTCTGCCAGGCCTGGTAAAGGCCTGGCAGAGCTCATTGTGAGAGATGAGGTGATGACCCACCTCATTAAAAAAATCCCTCCCCAATGAATATCACCCACCCACCCCATGAGAGATGGGCTCTGCCAGACCTTTACCAGGTCTGGCAGAGTAGCATTACTCCTCTACCTCTCATCTCCTCTCATCTCTACCTCTCTCCAATTTACTTGAGGAGCGCGTCATTGCCCAAAGCTGGGTTGCCCAGAGTGTGGGAAGGGGGGGAAGGGCTAACCTAGGTGGTCAGCCACCTTGGTTTGGCCGGACGGCACCTGAATTGATAGAAATCAGGTTCTGTGTTCGCGAGTTCGCTCCTTCGAGAATTTCAAAATCAGATTTAGGTTGCTTGGAGTCAAATTGATGGAGACCCATTACTGGGCTAGGTGCGCCGGTGAGAGCGAACCTAGCCCATGTGGTCCGCCTCCATGGGTGTAGCCGACGACGCCGAAATTGAGGTTTTTCGCAGGCGAAATCGCGAGCTTCGCGATTGGACGATTTTCCAGATTCAATTCAATTTGCTTGGGAGTTATTAGGGATAAATTGCCAACATGAAAAGACTCGTCTAGGTGCGGGGAAGTGGCCAGCAGGTGTCTCCAACCATGGATCTCGCCGGACGGCGCTATTCCAGCAGTTTTTGCATTTTCAAGCAGATTTTTTTGAATGCTGGTTTTTTCCTCATTTTTGGATGCAATTGAATGATGTTTGGTGGTAATAGAAGCTGATAACTGATGTTATAACTTATACTGGTTTGTTATATAACCAGCTTACTCAACATTAGTCATACTTGAAAGCCACTGTTAATTTGAATTGAAGGTGGTAGTGACGGTGCATTGGAGGTGATGGTGGTAATGATGGGTGGTGTTTTGTAGTGCTTGTTTTGGGGTAAGTGGATTTGTTTGTAGTGACCATTTTGTAACCAAATATGTATGTTATGTGACTGGTTTGACCAATTTTGTGTTAATTGTGACATATTGTGACTCGATCATATACGGTCACAATTAAGATTCAATTGGTTACAGACAGTCACGTTGGACACAAATTTGGTCACAGTTAAACACATTGAATACAAACTTGGTCACAATTAGTCACAGACAGTCACGCGGAACATAAATTTTTTTTGGTAATTTTTTAGGAGGTGGAGGCAAGGATGGGTTGGTGGTAGGTGCATCCATGGGGCGTGGGGGTGTGATTTTCCATTTTTAATTTTCTGGAAATCTTTAAGTCATCGAAGCGGCCACCAGAAAAGTCGTCGGAGCGACCGTCGAAGTGATCGTCGGAACAGTTGCTGGTGTGATCGTCGAAACAGTCGTTGGAGCGATCGCCGGAGCTGATGGCCGTCTCCGGTGGAGAGGTGGAGGGAAGGTGGTATAATGGAGTGATAAGATGTGGTAGGTGAGGTGACATTGGTAGAAATAATTAATTAATATTATATTATATTTTAATATTTAATAAATTTATTTACTACCCAATTTTTGAAATATTTTAATGAGTTTGTTATTTATGAAATGTGATCTTTAAAAATAAGAGTTATGTATTGTTCCCATTTTTTATTTTTATTTTTTAAATCCATGTTTTAGCCCAAATTAAAGAATAAAGCCTCAAATGCGCATTGTATACTTCTCAATTTTGATTCTCTGTGGCTGAAAACCTAGAAAAACACCTCATTATTGAGAATTGAAACGTTCTTCACCACGGTCTCTCTCTCCCAAAAAAAAAAAAAAAACTATCAAAAAATTGGTACGATTTCTAATTTCTGTCAAATTTCAATAACCATGTTTTATATTTTAAATTTTTATTTGTTCATTGCATAACTCAAGCTGTAAAACATGTGCACTGACAAATCAACATGTAATATCGCAAGAATCAGATGAAATTTTATTTATAACTCGAGGACATTGCAAAGAAACTCATATGATGGTGAAACACAATAATGGCTTATCGTTGTAAATTTTATAGTTTCACGAAACCGAGATCCATTATGAACAATTTAAACATTATAAGAATGGATTGGCGATATTATCCATTAAAAAAGAAATGGTTGAACAACTCGAGTATTCAATATTGATTAATATTTTTGTTTCTAAAATTGTAAGACGAGTTTTATTTAAGTCGCCATTTGGAACATTTTTGTATTATTATATGATTGTAATATTTTGAATATTTCATTCTATTTATTGTTTTTTTTAATTTTAAGTTAATAAATTTAATTTCGTAAAACTCTTATATATAAATGTAGGAGCTCAAATTTTAAAGTTCGTTTCGATGTCCCGTGAAACACATGTACGGCCCTGTGCTGGGAAAATATATTTTTAGTTTGTAAGTCTCCTAAAACAGCATTTTACTTGCATTTATGAACACATGGTTCTTTCCTAGCCTTTGCTCCTTTCATTTTTTCATGTTGTGGGGACCATATTGAAAAAAAAAAAAAAAAAAGAAAGAAAGAAGGTCCCCATTTTATTTTTGAAATTAATGGTGTCATCATTTGAAACCCAAAAGTTGTAACCTTATAAAAAATGAAATAAAATGTACCATGATTTTCTCATGGGAACATGTCTGGACAAAGTGAAACTACTAGAATAAGATACAAATTTGTGGCCCAAAATAAATTTCTAGTTATGGTCTCTGTATGAGCTCTATTTTTTGATAATATATTTTATAAAATTTGATTTTTTAAGAATGTGTGATTAAAAAGTACAAAATTATTTTATTGAAAAAATGTTTGATCAAAAGTGAATTTTAAGAAAAACGAATTCTAAAAAATGAGGCTCGGAGTTCTTTACTAGGTAAGTGAACATTCAAAATGCAAATAGTCACAAAAAATTATCATACTTTTAGGTATGAAAACGACCTTTGTCCAAAATTCATAACTCCCCTTTGAAAATAGGATCTCTACAACTTTTTGTAACATACCCCCAAGAACCGAATAATGATGTAGGGTGTATTTAATTGCATTTATTTTTCAAGAAAAATTACAGTTTTCCACCTAAATTCTTATTTTGGAGTATTTGATTACTATTTTTCCATGAAAAGCATTTTTCAACTTTTAAAAATGTGTATAATTTTCTTTGTTTTTAAGGAAAACATTTTCTTTGGGGGAGTAGATTTTTATTTTTCTCAAAACAAGGAACATGTTTTGTTTTCTAGTATATATTTTTCATACCAATCAAACACACTTGTATGGAATCCACATGGCAAATATAATAACAAATTTGAAACCAAAAATATTAAATTAATAGGTATATTTTGATTTAGGATTATCTTAGGTCATTTTTCACCTTGTACTATAGTTCAGAAAGTTGATTGAGAGCAAAACCTCTTCTTCTGTCTTTCCAGCCTCGAGAATCAAGCACCAACAA
>CAIGRF010261255.1:9469-25701 GCA_903798235.1 Fraxinus ornus
ATTTATTTTATTTTTAAATTAAATATTAACTTATATGTAAAAAAAATTATCTATAAGTAAAATTTCACTTATGAGTAAAAATATTTATATAAAAGAAAATTTTACTAAGGGATATATACATAATTTTATTCTGTTAATTTTTTTTTAGAACCAATGGATAATAAACTCCCGATATAGATCGGACAATTTTAAAAATCGCTACTAAAATCACTCAAAATCAATCCGTTCGTAAACTCTTAAAACTAATACTTTAAAAAACGCTCATAACCGGTACGACAAAACTCCCAAACAGGCCCTTAAGTTTGTATCATATGGAAAGAAAGGAAATATTTGATCATCGAGGATTGAGAAATAACTAACGTAGAAGTTCATGATGATTATATTGACTATACACACACACGTCGATCTAACATGGGTTAAGTGAAAATTTTGATTGTAGTGATTAATTATAAACTTTTTATGAATTGTCAAGCAGTTTTAATACTTGGTGTGAGTTTGGCAAACCTATCTAAATTTTGATTGTTGTATTTGTTTGCTTGTATATTTTAGTAGATAGCATTGCTCGAAATGATAAGATTAAGTTTGGAGGTATGATGAATGTATTTTATATACTTATTTAAGCTTCTAAACTTGTTTATTTATTACTAAATTGAGCTAATATTTATCTAATTTGGTGTTAATTAAAGTTAATTGTAGGTAAAACCCCAACTTTAAATACAATTGACGTGAAAATAGCATTTTTGAAGTTTAATTCGTTGATTAGAGGCAAATTAAAGATTAACAAGAGTTCACAGGATAATTAAAAGAATTAATAGAGGATTAAATTGCAAACTTTTAGAACTTGCTTAAGATCAATTATAGATGGAAAAATGTTTGTTATACATCATCATTTACATAATCTTTTACACATTAATTATGTACTAAAAAGAAAGTGAACTTCTTTTTTTATTGATGAAATTTTGATCCAATCAAATCTCGCTACATATGACGGTAAAAAAATTATAAGTTGTGATATACATGTAACACAACTGTTATAGATGATAGTGAATGATGATGATTGAATTATATAGATTTAAAGATGAAGGACCCAATGTGCAAATAAGAGGGGCACGTACTGAACCAAAAGAGAAATTTAGGGACCAAATTGATGGAAGGTTAAGAGTTATGGATTGTGGATGCAAGCCCACCCATCTACGACCGCAACATATAAAATATTGTCAACATCGAGCAAAAATGTTTAATTTTGCGATCTCAAAATGTTACACTGTGGGATCACAAGGTTATGTGCGGACCTATTTTTTCTTTTCTCGTTCAACTCATGTTCTATTGTGTTGACCTAATTTTCTGGATCCATAAATACATGCGTTCATCGAACTATTGAGAAAGGGATAGTTAAAGCTGTAGTCACATACCTTTCATATTTTTGCAAATTTTACACAAACATTTCATTTGTACCATCCACGATCTCAAACCTTTCATTTAGTTGCACCAAAATGACAATTGAATGAGATTCCATCTATTTGACCTTAAATTGACTAGAAAAATTGTTTTGGCCCAAATCTAAAAAGGGCAAAATTGTAACTTCACAATTCTAACATAAAATAATTAAAAAAATTCAATAAAAAAAGAAAAGAAATAAAGAACAGGCCTCGCCCCGCCCCGCCCCGCCCCGTCTGATCCGATCCCGTCATCATCGCTTGCAATGAAGAACTTTCATGAGACCGTTGAAGTTGCCTGCAGTGAAGAATTTTTCACCTTAACTAGTGCTATCGTATCATTGGCTAGATAGCATTATCCTTATTCTATTTTCCACGTGCCGGTTTTATTCAAAGAGATATATAGTTAATAAAGTTGTCCATAAAATTTCAACTCATGCAACTTTTAATACTTCAATTGCTAATTATATTGTTTTTAATGGTTACAACATGTATTATAACTAAGGTTCTCAAATCTTTGCTCATTATAGACCTTATGTCCCTAATTGTTTTCTCGACGCATTTTTATCATCAATCTTCTATTAATTAATATATCTTGTCTTTAATAATTGTTTCCAACCAAAAGCCTGTTGAAATGACGTAAAACTACTTATATTCCAATCATATTTAAAAATAAAAAATAAAATAAAAATGCAACAATTTTTTTTCCTCATTTCAAAGCACACAATAATAGAATATTTCGATAGAAACCATATTCATGACTATGTGGTAATTACTTGTAGGTAAAAGACACGAGATGAATAAACTAACAAAGTCAACTATGACAATACCAAAACTTACAGAAAGTCTCGCATGCTTGCGTAGAAAGAAAATTGTCCTCATTTCTGTAACGTGCAGTTGATGCAAATCATGGATCAGGTAACTCTCACTCTTTTAGAATGTGATGCAGTTTACTCAATTAAAACTAAAAATTATCTAGTGAAAGAAAATATTATGTCAGTTGAAAAATAACCACAATAAAAGGGAGTCCAAACCCAAAAAAAACACATCGCATAAATTTGAAATTTCAGGCACAAAAATACAAGTATATAATTATTTTGCATGTTACAAAGAGTTTCTCAACAGCAATTATACAACAGTGATAATAGGATATTTTCTGCTCCTGCATCTGGTGTAATAATTTTGTAGGCTAATGTAAAAGAGAATGCAAAATGCCTCCTACTCAAAATTGAAAAGAAAAACTACAAAATCCAGAAAACACAATAGCAATAATTAAGAAAATATTATGTACCATGGTGCCCCTATTGCGAGACTTCACTGGCAATAAGATATCCATTTATCTGCTTTTTAATCTACTGTCCTGAATTTCAAAATCCTTCGGCTGAGCTTGCACTCATTAAGAAGCGACTGAATAACTATTTTGAGCTTCAACAGAAGAATTCTGCCCTCAGGAATCTTCTCTTGATCAAAGACTCCATTAACACTCCTCAGCCACGACAGCAAATATACTGCCTAGGAAAAAGATCACCAAGAATCATCAAGAAATGTAAGATTTGTGTAAACTTGCACTGAATACCAAGAGATATGTATAAATCTTTTCACACTGTAAGAAAATTACAGAGCAATAAATCAAGCAATTTTGATCCAAAAGCTACCCGAGGGAAGAGGAATATTCTTGAAAGAATGCTTAAAAATACAGATGAAAAGATATAGCACATTGCAAATAGTTATTTACCAAGATGTGCTATTAAATGATAATGGACATCATAATTCCCAATTGGAAAGTCTTTTCCTCAAGACCAATATTTTGAAAGTATGGTAGTTTTATGGAAAGAGTAGATTTGAACACAGCACACCAGTACCTGAAGA
Source organism: Fraxinus ornus (assembly GCA_903798235.1). Lineage (NCBI taxonomy): Eukaryota > Viridiplantae > Streptophyta > Magnoliopsida > Lamiales > Oleaceae > Fraxinus > Fraxinus ornus. Next base: position 12,775 of record CAIGRF010261255.1, read on the forward strand.
AGGCTCAATAGCCATTTCAGCATATAGAAGCTCAATGATAGTTAGCGCTTTGTCAATTGTCTACACAAAAGTGCCAATTCATAATCTTTAAATGAATGCAAAGCTTTATTTTTTCATCTGTATAAGGGAGTTGTCATCATTTATACCAATAGATGAAACTGTCTCTTAATGTAATCTCAACTGTGGCATAACAGAGGCTATTTAAGAATATACAACGGCAGACAAAGTATGTGGCCAAGTTTAATGTACAAGCACCTTGTTCTCTTGATTTCAATTGGCTGCAAGGAGCTACATCTGTTCACTGAAGCCTCGTCAAGAATCTTGTACCAGAATACATTGATCATCAGGAGCACGAAGCAATAAATTTCTCCAAATGAACGAAACAAATCAAGCACAGCATGGAGCTTCCAAATTATTCATTTGACAGCTGAAGCAAGCCACGAATCTGAAGGTAGGGATTCTCCAAAAGCTTTTCGTTGTTACTCTGTAAAGACGTGCACAAACAACCTTAAGTACTTGTTTGAAATCTTGATGATCGTGCAAAGAAAGGGTTTCATGATACTACACATGCTTTAGAGAGGATCCACCAAGATGGTCTCCTTGCCATAAACAAATAAGGGATGCTGATAGATCAAACAAGCGATGAAATAGTTTCATAAACGATAAAACAAAAAATTATCATGTTCATTGCTCTTCTTGTGTTTGGATTCTTGTATTTGCAATTGACAAGACTAAAAGATGATATTACAGTTGGTTCCATTTACTTCCAAGAAACTGATGAAATTTTCAAAAAACAAAAGTTTTCTTATTCATATATGTTATATTGTTTTTTCTTGAATATTTCTACCCAAATATACAAAGCTGATAGATAAAGATTATGCTCCATCAACTTGTAGACAACATTGCTTGTGCATTCAAGGAAGTGAAGAAAATGAAGCAAGAAAGGAGGCCATTATGATTGCTGCTTAAGAAATCAGGTTCACATCTTCAAGTAACCTGGCATGGCCAAGTGTCGTAATAACTAGACTTTGGCGAGCTAATGCCATCACTAAGAGCTGGACGAGTGCTATATCAGGTCAATAGAAATCTGATAATCTGTGTCAACTTGGCAGAGTCAAGTTGCAAAAATGGTAGGACCCAATGACAATGGCAACAGAAAATGCAAAATATCAATATAATATATCCCATTTTAAGACTCACCTAACTCACCAAGTCAGAGGACAAATGATGCAGTATAGACTTTGAACTTCCTATTCAGGATGTTCTACTTTTCATTTTGTTTAATCTGTATCGCCGTTGGATTTACAGAATAAAACTATCTAGTACTAGCCATCACAAATGTTGTTTCTACACTCAATAAAGTCGGACACATTATTGACAAATTGCCAACACAATGGGAGATACACTGTGTCGGACACCGACAAGTCGCCGTCGATAAGCTGAGAGATACATTATCAACATGCTGGAATTAACAAAAACAAATTTACTTTACAATATAAAAAAAATAATATTATTTTAGTTAAAATGTTGAGTCGGTACTTTATTGAAAAAAATGCGTGTCAGCATGTTTGTGTCGGTGCTTCCTAGGTAACAATGGTTTTCCAAAATTTCCATGTATCTCTTCAACAAAATGAAATATCAATAAGAAACCACCTGCTGAGCTCTTGAAACAAGACTATGAAGCATCCGTTGGTAATTTTCTGGTTCCTCTGTCATCATTCTCTGCCAAATTTAAACCTCAAATCAATTCAACATTGCATGAAATATCTTGAACATTTCACACCTCGAGGTGAGCAAAAGAGATCAAACACTTGCCTTCAAAAGAAAGGTAGAAGAGTAATATGCCACTCTTGCGTCCGTATCGTCCAACAACTCCCTGTCAAATATCCATTGATGTAAAGTTCCTTCGTAAACATATATAAAGTGGAACATGACGTTCACATAAACGGGGTTCATTACTACAAAGTTACCTGAAGAACTCTTCTCCACCAACCTCTGTAAAAGTAGCAGGGTCTGCCGTACATTTACCAATTAAAAGTAAGAGAAGGGTAGCCCGTATGTCTGACGTGGCACCTGGTATATTCCCTCTTCCTTTGCTACCAACAGAGACTCCCAATGCAATATTGTCTGTTGCAGCTCCCGCAAGTTGGATCAGAGGCCAATAAAATAAAGCAGCAGGAATACGTGCAACCAATCGCATCGGTACAATTGCTTGCCCATCAAGCAGCAGTGCTGCCATGGACGCAGTACCACAGATTTGAGGATTTACATTTTTGCCAAGTTTGCTGTCAGAATTCCCGGAGGGTTCTTCCCAGCCAACGTTCCTTTTTTGAGAAAGAGATTCCGCTCCATCCGCCTTATTCCATTCTGAACTATTAGAATCTTTAATCTCCGTGTCTCCAAACAGCATCGTGGTTGTAGGGACTACTTTCAAGCACAATTGTGAAAATAGAATATCACACATCTGCTCAAATACATCAAGAAAGATAATTATGTAAGAATATAAAAGAGATAAAAATATGATTCAGGCATACGTGCATGCACGCCTGCCGCACACATACATATAAAATCAAATGTTAGCATACAAGATAATCGAGTAAATCAATGAAAAATATGTATGGGCTTGCAGCTGCTCTCTCTCGAGTTGAGAGTTGAGAGCTGAGACCACAAAAAATTGAGACTTCAACAACTAATTCACAAAATGGCAGTTCAAGTTAGCAATGGACAGATGTACCACTATGAAGGCATTAACAATTCGGTGCAGGTTAACAGCCATCCACCCACCCAAGAATATTTGGGCAATCAACTAAAAACCTTTAATTGTATTTTTTTTTCAGGAAAAGAGGTATTTATAAGTATATTTTGAACTTCCAAACAGTCAATGCAGAGATCATGAACAACAGATGCAGATGAATTTTAACTTTATCTGCTTCTGTGTTATGCCAGCCCCAATAATGTTAAAGCATCATTGGGCCAAAATAGATAGCATTCAAATGGCAGTTTCAGCTGTGAAAAGAATGGTAACTCTGAAACTGTTCCAGACTGTTACAACAGTTTCGAGATGAATCAGATTAACAATATTACCTTCAAAATATTCATACGATCAGTCTCGTTTATTTGGGCCATCAAGGATAAGGCACTGCTCATGATGTCTATCACAGCATTCGCTTTTTCAAGACGATTCTTGGCATGCATGTGGCCGGCAGCTTCACTTCTGATTATATGTTGAACTTCACTCTCATCTAACAGAAATTTGCATCGCATGAGCAGTCTCTCTAGAACAAATAGAAAGCCCCATCTGCTAAGATTGTTTCTTGACTTCAGAAGCCCACACATAAGCCAAATGGGTAAAGGAACACCTAAAGAAGCTGAATAATCATTAACACCAGCAAGGTTGATTTTTCGCTCCAAGGTTTTTATGCTCGACAAAAGGCTCTCGTCCCCTTCATCACTTATTTCTGCAATGAGTAAATCTCCTAACCACAGATACCCATTGTGACGACAAGCAGATCGTTCAGAATGAAGAAGAGAATGTAAAGTGGCCCAAGAGAGCTTTGCTTTAATGCCAACACTGTTTCTGAGAACTTCATCAATGCTTTCCAAAGACTTGTATGATTTGGTTATTTGAACCATTTGGGTAAATTCTGTGTCTAGATGAGTAAATGATCTAATGAGCATATCAAACTTCACTGCTATACTCTCCAAGAGCTGCAAGAGAAAACACAAATCGAATACAATTAAAGGTTGTGTAATTCCTCTTTTGTAAGAATACACATTTGCAAACATGCATATCTGTGTGCACGCAAGAAAGAGAGTTAGAAAAGCTCAAACCAAAGAAATCCACCTCTAAAAGATAGTTCTAGAAAGAAAATAGAGATGTGACAGTTAACTATAAATGTCATTCCTAGGTTTAAAGAAGCAGCAGCAAAAGTGAAAAAACAAGGAAACAAAAGCAGACAGATGGCAAACAAAATTGAGCTGTCACATGTTTAGATGCATAGACTTGCAATTGCCTACACTCCACTAATAAAGATGGATACAGCATAAGAGGTTAATAAATCAACATGAAATGCAGAACAAGGTCTATATTCAGACATAAAGAACACATCAAGGTCAAATGACATGGTTAACCAAAAGGCCGATAAGTGGTCTCCTGTAGAAACAAGAACCTAAACGCATAGAAGACAAGCAGCGAAATATGTTGAGTGTTCCTATGTTATGAAACCAACCGATTCTAGGTACAGATTTCAAATTGAAGTTATTCTATATTTTCTTTACGGTCTTCTACCACTCTTACCCACAGTAAATGCATAGGCATAATATTATAATGGAAATCCTGAAAGTGAACACCACAAGCATCAGAGTCCCTGTCTGAAAAACAGAGAATATTATGAAGATATTGACACTAGAACAGAAATGCATACCACTGTTTAGCGTACGGATATATGTAATCAATGATGAATTAGGATATCTTCACTAGTCATTGCTCACAAGCTAAAAAGAAATATTAAGCTCTAGTTAATGCAGATGAAAACGTTAAGACGTGGAACATTACCGTAATAAGCCGATCATTATTAGGATATCTGGATAATGCTGTAGAGATTGATCTTCTCAATAGCTCCACAACGCCTTCAACTCCTAACTTGACAGATATATGCAGAGCTTCAGGTGCATCTGCAAACATGAGCAAGGTAGCAATAGGTTGAACCTCATCATCACTGTACTCGGATACTCCAGAAGCTATACATGTCTCATTTATCTTATGCAATACATAATCAAAAAGCACAAGATACAGATTTCTCCGCTCTTCTCTTGAGTTTGAAAGCACCAACTGCATTTATAAAATCATCTGTAAATTCAGAAATATATACAGATGTGCTTTTATCAAATTGCTATAAAATGAAATTCTGTTGCATTAGAAAAACTCAAAATGATTTGAGAGCAGAAATTACCAATCCCCCTCCCCAAAGAAAAAAATCAAAACTAATAGATGAAAAAGGAACAAAAAGAAAAAAATAAAACAAATATGGAGGAAGGAAATCTGCAAGCTCAATTTGAGGAAAGTACCATACTTTTGAATTAGGACCATAATTGAGTCTGAAAACAAAATATAATGTGTACGTGATCATTTAGATCACAAAAAATGTTATCATTTGCCAAAGAACATTTTCATGTTTTGGGGGTCACTGCAACTAGTCTGCAGAAAGGCAAATTCATCCGCAAGAAAGTAACATTTCCGTCAACAAAACTCCATTGAAGATAAAAAATAAATGGAGCCCACAAACTTCAAAAACACAAAGTAATAACTGAACCACCACAGCAACTCAGCCCAATGCTTTAGAAGCAGTAGGTTTGATAATAAGATTATAATTATAAAATATATTGATAGCATCAAGTGCAATTGTACTGCATCAGTGATGCAAAGGCTTTTATACTAAAATAGTATGATTTGTAAATAAAAAGAATATAGGCATCTGAAACCAACTTCCCATTCTTTGTCATCTATTAAATGCTTATGGTTTGCGGATGTTAAATTCAGGGCATTATTTTTTACAATGTTAATATAAATGCATTACTGAGTATAGAAGGCATTCAGTGAATCTTCCATTTGGGGTTTTGTAAGCGAAAGAGGATTTTTATATCTCTTTTCCATGCCTAATCTATTTAGTTAAAAGAATTCACTATTACGTATTGTCATCAGTTTTACGTTCCATCTACAGATCCAAAAGCCTCCACCTACACTCTAAATATTAACTAGCTTCAGTTCAGAGCTACCGATCAACATCAACACCCTCACTATAATTATACAAAATTTTCATTGTATAAAACTGCAGCAGTTTTAAAATAACTTTAGAGAGAGGGAGGGAGGGAGGGAGGGAGGGAGGGAGAGAGAGAGAGACATGGAAAAGAAGAAAGGCCTCAAGAGAGCACACACAAGAAGGAAGAGTTAAGCGAAATAACCAACTTATATAAAAAAAAAAAAGTAAAGAAAGAATCAGAAGCGAAAACTCAACAGTAGCTGGATGCAGTTAAACGACGAAAAAGATCATTCTAGTCCATGCTTACTTCTACTTAAGTTCTATGTCGTTCAACCACATCTTCTAAAAGTTTAAGCATTTAGAGACGAGAGAAATTTATTTATTTAATTAAACTTTATCTTCAACACTTCCAAATTCCATGATTTACATGTGCACAGTTTCCTTAACCGGTGGGTGGCGAGAATTGAGATCAGCTTTGCCTGAGTCATTTCTAAAGAAGAGAACCAACTCCCATACTAGCTTCTGGAGACATTGTCGTGCTCTCCTACAATTGAAACAAGCACATTTGGATGAACTAACCCTTAAAACTGGCTTGTAAGGACAGGGTGCCCGATTAACTTATAATCTCACAAGCCAAGTTTAATTATTGACGACACGTGCAGTTATTTTCTTTTTCGGAATTGACGTCTATTAGACATTTCTAGCTGGTGACTTCACGAAACAAGTAGTAGACCCTAATAAATAATTGGGTTCGGGAGGTAATTTGTTTAGGATTTGATATGTAATGTGCCCCTACTTTTAAAGGCAAAGAAGAGGTGGCGATACTTAGAAAGTCAGTCTTCTTCGGGAATCAAAACCCACCAATCAAAGATTGTCCCATCCACAACGAGGGCCATCCTCAAAAGGATGCCTTTCAATGTTGAACTTGCTCATACAAAATATTAAGGCCCATTTGGTTTGTGTTTTAGTTTTGAGTTCTGAATTCATTTTCAATTTTCTATTTTGAGGGTTTGTTTTAAGATTGATACAAACGCGTTTGGTTTGCCATTTTGAAATTTTGAAATTTTTTTGTTAGAATTTTTATTTTTGTTTTTAAAATTTTATTGAAATGCTCGTTTTTTCATGTTTTGAGTGTTTTCAAAATTTTCACTGAAAACACTAAAAAAGTCAAAAATGTGTTCTGAGTTTATGTTATAAAATTGTCCTTGTTTTCATAAATGCATTTTCAAAAATACAACACCAAACACGTTTTTAGAGTTTTGTAAAACTGAAAATTGAAAACAGCAAGCCAAATGCACCCTCAGTTATTCAAGAAGGAACACATTTATTTTCTTCAACTGTCTTTAAAAAATTGTAACTAGAAAAATATCTTGAAGTTTCAAGTCATGGTGGCAGAGCAATATGAAACATAGCAATTGCATGCAACTGTTTTGACTCTGTTGGATCTGAGCATCATGTTCTCTAAAAGATTTCCAAAAACATGGTCTACATAAGTTTACTTTCTTCTGGACTAAATCTAGACCATAGAAGAACCATTATTTATTTATTTTTTTGTGGGGGGGTGGGGGGTGAGGTTTAGAATACACAAGCAAGCAATTCTTTATCGTCTATAATTTTTCATCCATAAGAATTTAAATTTTGCTAAAAAAGTATTCACCAGAGCCAAATCTCCCCAGGCGGCCCAAATATGTGTAGATATAAGATCTTTACAGCGAATGTAGAAAATTATAGCCATTAATTTCTAGGAAAATATTTATATACCCAAAAATTTCCTTCAATTTTTTTAAATCATTCATAAAGCAGCACAAGAACTTTCTTCTAAAAGACACTCCAACTTGCAAGAAATTAGTTGAATATTACCTCTGCCAATATAAACTCATTTCCTCCAATGAGATCCAACTGCTGAACAAGAAATAATGGAGTAGCTGAAACAACTTTATCGGGACCTTCGGGCACTTGATAAAACATGTTTGTCATCATGCAAATAAGCTTGGACTGGACGATTTCTGCCCAAGAGTTTCTTCTACTGATTCGTACGAGTACCTTAATAACCAGCGAGCACAGTAAGAGTAGATGCAGTAATTGGAATGGAACGGAACAGAACAGAGGTAGTAGAAAAGACAACAAAAATTGATTAGCCATTCGCATGAAAACTGATTGAATATTGGAGGAATAAACATTCGTTAAAGATGCTTTGGTTGGGTACATGAAGAGGAATTCCATCTGATTTCATGTTAGGGTGAAATGCTGAAAATCTGTCTATTCAACCACAAATGAAGCCACCTTGTGCCAAATTTCCATTACTATAGATGAATGGTAAACCACTATAACCATCATTATTCTTCCAGGTTATAGTTCCATTGGTTAAAACACAAAAGGATCAATTGACCACAAGCCTGTAACAATTTGTAAACTCATTTTTCCAGATTAAAAAATGAACTACCAGTAACCATTCATTTCTTTCAATTAAGGGAGACCTAGAAGCAGATATGACACACAAATGGCCTCTTTTCTAAAATAAAGGAATAATAATGATGCATCCTCTTTGCATATTTTAATATGAAGACTTTGAAAAGGATAATTTTGCAAATTTCAGCATCAGAGAACAGCACTTCGTGAAAAATTTAAGGTTGTCTAAACAGAAGCCAGGAAATCCATTCACGCTTGCTTCTGCCAATTCATGTGCAACTAACAGTATGAATCCCTTTCATTCAACCAATATATATAATATATTATGATAGAGCCATTGATCCACTCAGAATTCGATAATACTAAAGAATCTTTAGTTTATTAATACTTTCATTTAATAAAAGAATGTAAATATTTCAAGTAACCAAAAGTTCCCAATTCACTTTTTGGCTTCTCATCAGGAATTTCAGCATTCACCAATTTGTCAATATCCTAAGGTATTCTGAAGGTGCGAGGATGCCATTCTCTTTTGCAAGTGATTCTGTTCTCCGAACACTTCTCTTTCATATCAAAAGAGCCCATCCAGAATTTAGACAAGTTCTATGCGAAATGCACTAAGACCCTATTTGATTGCCACATTTTTCATGGAAAATGTCATATCCAAGGAAAACGAATTTCACTTAGGCTGTTTGATTACAATGTGGAAATAGAAACTGAATTCCAAGACGCAACCACTTTAAGCTGCATTTTCTTTGTTTTCATGGAAAACGAATTCTTATGGGTTTTGTGGATTTTTATTTTCTAACTAACACGGAATTAGAATTCCTTTCCACCTTTGCCTATCAAACGTACCCTAGTAGAATTTTCCCCTTCTCTTTATCACAATACTCTCTTAATATTGTGTCAGTACTAGGTGTTCTAAAATGGGGGAACTAGGCGTGATGTGTGAAGGAGCATATGGAAATGGTGTGAAAAAGGCAGTCAATCCTATTTTGACCTCCTTTAATGCGGGCCTAGACGACATAAGGTGTGACTAATGCAGGCCAAGGAGCCAAATGGGGCAACTAATGCAAGCCCAGACACCAAAAGGCATGTGTTATTATTATTTTCAAAAATTTTAGTACTTTTATTTTTTAAGTTAAATAAACTAATTAAATAAAAAGAACTATTAGTAATAATCTTAGAATAATTAGAAATAATACCAAAAAAAAACGAACGCCTTATCACGCCCATGCTTCACCTAAGCAAGCCTACACTCGTAAGGCTTAAAGCTAGACCTTGTTGTCTTGTCATGCCTAAGGCCTTTTAGAACCCTAGTCAGTAAATTAATTTGAAAATTGAATGGAATATAAAAGCTTATTTGCTCACAGATAATAGCAAAACAAGGCGTAGAAATACTCACTCTAATGTCAAGACCTTGTAATCTGCTTCTTCGAATTTTCCCTCTATCACAAACAAAATAGAGTAAACAACTTAGGCCAGAAGCCCAGACAGATTCTTCTCTCTCTTCTATCTGAGAAATAAGCATGTATTAGATAATGATAATACATGAAAGATGCAGCACAAACTATAAAAAAATAAATCAATCAGATAAAAGTATAGATTTAAATGGACTCTTCGTAAGCAGAGAATTTAGCAGCTAAGTGATATTATCTAGACATCCATTTTAACATGTGTACCATCATATCAAACATACAGAGAGAGCACAAAATCTGAAGCAATTGGGAATTTGGGATGCTTAGAGCATGGACTTGGAAAATATATGGAGTAGATACAAAGGCTTAATTGTAAGAGAAATGGAGGATTTACGAGAAATATTGATTCTCTATAAAAAAAAACCAAAAATGATTGTTGACTTGTTTGGTCCATTCTTGGAAGCATAAGCATAAGTAAAAAGTCAACACCAATTAAAACAAAAAAATAAAAATAAAAATGAGATGGTGTCATATTTGTCATTCACTACTAAAAATCCAATCAGTCTTACACTAAATATTCATAATCAAAGTTGAGCCTATATCTAACTATGCATCTTTTATTTTGATAACTTCCTCGTTTCTCTTGTGCAGTTAACAAAAAAAAGCACCTAGATAGTTCCTTAATTCAAACTCTCAATATGAAATCATATCTAAGTATACTTGTCTTTTTACTAATTAGTTTAATTCCATTAGATACATTTTGTTATTTTATAGACTTGACGCTAACATAAAATCCTGGAATTTTATAGAAAAATATTCATTTAGTTGGGGAAAATTGAAAATTATTTTCTGTGTACAAGTTTATACTTCATAATAGTGCCCCACGAAAATTTTTCTCTGTCAGACGAAACACAACAATAAGCATTAAGTTTGTATGGATGCAGCCTTTCATGTTTGATTCTAAAAGGTGTATATAAATGAAGCCCCCTCCTCCCTCCCAACAAAAAAAAAACGGCAAGATCCAAATACAACAAGATGTGCCTAGTTATTGCAAAATCGTACCATGCCATATATCCTATATACCTGAACAAGATGAAGAAGAACCTCGTAGAGAATGCCCAAAATCCAATTCTCAAACTTATCGATAGCTGGCAAATTCCCTATTTTCTTAAAATTGTCAGATTTTCTCTTTTCTTGAGAAGAAATTCGAGTTTCATTTTCAAAATATGCTTCGCGCAAATACTCTTCTTCAATTGCAGAGGTGTCATCAGGCGCTGGAGGCTCCAATAAATGTGCATGAACCCCAAGGTTCAAAATTAAATCAAAAGCTTGAGCCTTTGACATCACTTTTGGAGATTTTAGCATATCCTACAATAAGTTATGTGCATAATAAGTAGCTTTAACTACATGTTTCGTGAAAACAAGTGCAAAGTAAGCAGCACCTCAAGTATTGATAAAATGAGAGGAGCAGCAGTCTCAGAATCCAAAACATACCTACAAAATGGAATTAGAAATTAGCAGCTGAGAAAGCATGATACAGGTGTGCGTTAGCATTGACTGCAGTCAATAAACAGTGTAATAGATGAAGAGCAAAAGTTTGCTTTCCTTTACTTAGCAGAAGTCAAACTTTGGCTTATTCGGAGCATGGAGAGTAGTCGTGGCCATGAACAACTAGAGACTATAAACCAAGAAAGTTATTCGAAGACCAGTTCCGTCCTTTTGACGAAAACATTGGATGCAATTTGAACCAGACACCCAAAAGGGTCCTGAAAAGATCTAACTGAATGCTACTCTGTATTGGATAATGATAATGCATCCTTTTTATAAATATTATACAATGCACAGTCACTACTCATTGATAAAAAGAGAAAGAGAGAAAAAGTTCAGTGAAGAGTCCTGATGTATAAAGAAAAATGCATCGGAACATACATGTCAATTATAAGTTTGACAAGAACGCTCACAGCCACGTCGAGGGATGGCCTTCCGTTGTTGCTTAACTTAGATGAGATTGTCATGAGATTAGAATTTGAGGAGGGAGTTTCTGTGCACACTGCCGCGATAACCTCACATATCTCCACAGGATTCAATCGCAAGGGTTGTTGCTCACTGATGGGTACAAAATATTAAGTGAGAGAGGTAGAAATGCAAAACAACACATCCACAGATATATACACAGTCCACAGAGTGCATGAATACGCATATGCATGAGCCGAACATTACATAAGCATCTTATTAGGAAAAATAGTTGCCAGTGTGTTCTACAGATATGTTCTTTCATACTTTTGGTCATATAAATTCCAATTGCTGACTATAAAAAGAAAACAGTTGTGCATGTGTTATAAAGCATAATATATGTAACAGTATCTGGATGAATGCAAAATTGTTAAATGTCCATCCATATGAAATCTAGCACAATATAGATGAAATATAGTTGTCACTAGAAGTAATGTCAATACCATAAACCATTACTGTTATTTGTCAATAAATTATATTGAAGGAACCATGGTGGGTTTTGGGTTATGCGGAAATATGATGGAATACATAAAATGTCCTTTTTGTTACAGTATTAATAAGGATGAAGGAGAAACTTTAATAAAGGATCATGGTGTCACATAAGACAATTGTTTTAGATACTTATGCTCGATTATAAATAAAGAACGAAGATTTGAATAGAATGAAATGCATGGGATTAAAATTTCAAGAAAATAAAAAGGATGAAAACAGAAGTTATATACTCCAGGTTGTACAGCTATTAAGCTAACTATCTTCGTTTGTATTAAGTGTTAAGCTACCAAATGTTCATAAGATGTATGTTGCAAAAGTGATGACCTCAAGAAGGATGTGCTGTGACACTAGAATGCATAAAAGAAATGACAATATGAACCAACAAGTGCAGGTAACACCAATTGACGGTAAATTAAGGAATAATTTAGATTACTGTTGCATACCTAGCTTAGACAAAAAAATATTGCATTCAGAAGAATAACACAGCCCTGTTAGAGAGAGGGAGAGACTAAAATTGTCACGCCTTGAGATGGTTACAAAAAATTTCATTTCATTGGACGTATCACAAAAGGAAACTGAGGATCAAATGGAACAACAGAAAAAAATAATTCATGAAGCTGACCCACCCCCAGTATTGGGAAAACCAGAGCTTTGTTGCATCGTGGAAGACAAAATACGAAATACAGAATGTAATAATGCCAAAATTCCAATAAAATAAACGAAGTCAAATATCACTAACCTTTTTTTTATAGGAAAGTGTTAAAGTAAAAGAATAAGAAGGTTTAATCACATGTTGTGTTAGCCTCCCACTATTTATAATAAGAACTTAGGAAACCCTA